>ONZK01005285.1:1727-12526 GCA_900322385.1 Pharnaceum exiguum
CAGTACAGAGCTACAGACATACTTAAAGTCACCAGGGGGAATACTAACCTGATGAACATCGCCAATGAAATGTGAGAGGAACATGAGGGCTTCAGTCAAGTTATCTATATATAGTGAATCGTTTGTTTCAACCATCTAAGATTCAAAAAAATGGAGAAAAAAGAAAAAAAAAAGGTGAGAAAAGGGAACTACATACACTTCACTACAGAGGCAGAATCATGACAAACTGCCTTCAGCTGAATTGTGTAATTGTAGGTTGCTCCAGTCACACATCTATTCTTACGTCCAACAGAATCATGACAGTCTCCTGTATAAATTTTATTTTAAAATCAAGAGGTGAAAACATAAAAATCGAATGATCGGCATAAAATATCGGATAACATGGAATATGAGCAGATCAATGCGGCCAGATATGGATTAATGCAGAAGTGAAATGTTTAAGCTGAAATTTAGAATTAGAGACATGATAAGACATATAATATCGGAAAAAAAGAAGAAGCTGAAATTTAGCATTATAGCCCTCCTGAATCCTGATAGACACATACATGATCATAATACATCTTTTCGCCAACAGATTCAATTAAAGAACAAGATATCCTATTATGCACCATAAAGCTCAGCAAAATTGTTGCTGAAACTAAGATTCAAAAAGGGAACTAATTATATTCAGCAACAAACTTACTGCAGTAGCCATAGTTGCATCTGAAATCTGGCGTATCAACAAAATGTAATGCACGACTCCAATAATAATGGGAACGAACTGCAAATAAATCAGGCCAAGAGCATACAGCTGCTAGCTGCCCTTCAGCAAACGCTGGCAGCAATTGCCTAACAGCAGCTCTGGCTTCTTCAGATAGGTATGCCTACAGACATATATGTTCATAAAGATACATAATTGGGAATTTTATTATCAATCACTAGTTAAAAAACATTGAAATGGAAAGTGAGGACAAAATTCAGGAACAACACAAATGACTTAAAAAAGTTGAATTCTGTTAAATGGACTATTTCACAAGTTCACATCGCAAGGTCACCCCTCCATCAAAACAACACTCTCATGATCGATGTTCCTATCGACAATAAGAAACTTCCAAAGCAAATCAAAGTCAAGTTCGACCTAAGCACAAACTTCCGCCCATCGAAAAGAATATAAACACATGTAAAAATAGATACTTCAAAATTTTAAAAAAGACAAACTTTTGAAAACATAACAAACAGCCTTGACTAAAGTCCACCATAATTCTCTGAAATTGAGACGAAATTCTCATTCACAAGTGAGAATTATTACCTCAGCAATTTTACAAGTTGCATAATGTCCATGTTGCCCCCAACCAACAATACCAGGAATTAGTGGAAGCAACATTAATGCAGTAGCAGCCACCAATAAGAGCTTCAAACAACCCATATGCATGCCTCCACTCACCTACATAAAAAAGAGACACAAACACAAAATTAAATTCCACAAATATCATAATGAAAATGATAGAACAACAACACCACCACCACCACCAACAACAACAACAACAATTATGCAGTATATCCAAGATAAACACACACTCACCCCTATCAAGCCATGTGATCACACAAGTGTATGTGTATCCATAAAAACAAAAGAATTCAGCACAAGGGTCACTAAGATATTTCTACTAATGGCTTGGTTAGTGTAATTCAAAACCCAGAAAGACCAAGTCTTTCAAACATCTCATAACAAAATGATCACCATGCACATAAACTTCATGTACCCACATATACAGAAAAAGGGTATTTAACATATTTGTAGTATCATTCAAATTTATGACAGTTATACAATTTACATGCAAAACCCATAAAGCTAAAGTCTTTATAAATCCAAAATTTCAAACCAAACCAAATTTAAGCAAAAGGGTAAGTAAAACTTCAAAAAAAAGAGTATAAAAGGGAAAAAAATTATACCCAGAAAGCTGAAACCTTTGGGTGTCAAAGTGTCAAAAGAATCCCAGAGTTTAAATACCTTTTTGTGTTTATTTTTGTGTTTGTTTTTGCATTTGTATTTGTGGGTGAATGATATGATAATGTTGGAGGAGTTTGTGAGTGTAGAAATGATGAAGGAAGAAGTTAATAAGGGGAAATGAGAGAACAATACAGCAAATGATTAGATGCTGAATTGCTGATGATAGACTGAAAGAATGCCAAAGGTCGGTCAAGGTTAGTTGACAAGGACTCACTGTGACCAACCAAACAAGCACACCAGGTTGAGGTTGCCGCTCTCAGCAAGTTATGAGAATTTTGTTTGTAAATTGTGAGCGACTGACTACTAACTAGTGAAGAGGAACCAAATATTTATATGTTTCTTCTGGTTATTTGACTTGATGAAAGTATGATACACTAGTAAAATTCCTTTTTTTTCCCCTGTTGAATGGGAAACACACTAAATTTAAAAAAAGAAATGATTTTTTTTATTAAAATAAAGTTGAAGGCCTTTTTATTTTATTTTTTGTTTTAATTTTCAGTTGATTTAAACCGGTTGCGTCCATTTGGATTGACATTTGCAAGCTTGAACCATATTCGATTTAAGAGCCGAATTCCATTAGTCTTCTAAACAAAATTTGACCTAGCTTGAAAATTGAGGCTATTTGATTCAAAACTGGGCTTGTGGATTTTGCACATTATAACTTGGAAGTCTACTTCATTTCAAACTCCCACCGAGTTGATTTGATTAACGACCATATGGTACAACAACGACAACTTAATCTAATCTATCTCAGATGGGGTATTGAGGGAGTCCGATGAATGCAACTTTATCCCGAAAAATCGGGAGACTGTTTCCAGATTAACGACCATATGGTGAACAGTTGAAATGAATCATGCTGACATCAAGCAAAAGTCACCTTGCAAGCTACTCGTACTAGTCTATCTCAGTCCCTGAGTTTATATACTATCTCTGAGTTTTATAAGAAACTGGGAACCAAAAGAAAATTGACAAGTTTTGGCTATAGTCCATTTGGAAAACCTTTTCCGGGAAATACATCAACACAGTGAGCCAAATACCAATACAATATATGGAGCTTCAAAAACTTCACAATGTCCCTTCATTAAAGGAAGTTAAATAGGCTTCTATTTGATTCAATGTAGATACTTAGACAATTTCTCTAATGCAACAAAAATCAAATCCAAATCAAAGATTATACAATGAGCAAAACCATATCAAGTTCTACATTTGAGGTAGCAGCCAGAAAGGCTATGTACAACAAATCTTTGCTGATTAGCCTTGGGAGAGACTGTAATATGGTGTACACGGTGTGAGTAGCTCAGAGTGTTCACTACAAATTCAAGGTGAAGAAAAAGGCTTAAACCAGCTTTAACCTATACAAGCTAAAACACAAGTAATACTAGAAGAGCCAGTTAACGCTAACATTTCCAAGCCAGAAGAGGAGAGGAAACTGAGCCAAACCAATCAAGAGCAAGAGAATATGATGCTTTCCTGAATCATAGCTTCGGACCTCTGCGTAGAGAACTCTCTTCATTGTTCTGACCAGGAAAACTCCCATGCAGATGCAGGCCCAGGGTAACAGGATGTAGTATGAGTGTTTCCATAACAACTTCCCAAGGACCGCCAATGAAAGTCCAGTAAATGAGTATCCAGCGTACGCCACAACATCCAACAACGGTGCCTCCCCACTGCTAAGAGACAGTAAGGTTAGTTTTAGCAGTGTCACCTGCATAAACCAGCCTACCAATCCCTTCATGACCAACCAGTTGACTGCCTCTGGGTTGAACCTGAGTATTACAGAAAAGGTCAATACAGCAGTGATTGAAGGTCAACAACCAGACTTGAAAAAAAAAAACTGAAGAACTAGCGAAGATACTTAACCAGAGCGCGGGTGCTACAAGCGCAGTAACAAAATCACTACAACTGACAGAGAGCACATCAACAAAAGAAAAACAGAAGACGCCTAGACACTGGGGCTCAAAGATGAAGGACCTAGCACACGAGCATGATTGTGACTGGGATGACCGAGCATTGAAAAGTGCTCATCCCATGTGACTAAGTGGCTTTCCATTTTATTTTATTTTATTTTATTTTTAAGATTGAGAAGGTGAGGGCGAGGTGATGGTGTTTAAAAATTCGAGTTCCCTGGCACTGCAAAGTCAATTGCTTGCCAACAATCAACATCAGTCCCACATAATTCTTTGTCAAAAAAAAAAAGATAGCCACAAAATGTTGAACAGTGGAAAACACTGGCAATGCTTTCAGTGGGACCATTTCTATTACATTGTAGTTTTTTTTCCCCATCATTAGCAGTTTCTCGTCCCCATCAATAAACCAGAATGCACCAACCACAATAGTAGTCATGATCATAATTCCCTCTCATGGTCCGATCTCTTCCACTAACATCACTACCCAATACTACACCACCGTAGCCTCCACCAGCCCATCACCCTCTTAAGTCCCTTGATCGTTGGCCATTGCAAGGATGACGAGCAACCACCACCACAATTGACACATCCAACACCACTATATACTCCGCCACTACCAGCCTGAAGCTGAATTGCTCACCTCCCTCGAAAGCTCTGACCCTATTGCAAAATCTCTTACGACAAAATTTGGTGATAGGTACTCATGGTACATGAGAGAAAATTGGGCAAGGAATGTGATGGGTAAAGGATAAGATAGTGGTCAAATACATATATGACTAGTGAAGGATAGTGCAGGAAGGGAAAAACCTATGGATTCGATTTCAGTGGTTGTAACTTGTAAGAACTAAAGAAAGAGTAAATAGTAGTGGATGTGGTGACCTTTGTTGTATGGGGAGTTAATGTGCTGAGGAGAGAAATGGAAGAATTGCTTTTAGATGAGAAATTTTATCATTATAAGAACATTTCAAGGTGCATGAGAGGAAGAGGATTCTTCTCCAAAAAGTTTACAAGTCCCACCCAATTATGTTGCAAGAATGTAAATAAGAGTTCTTCTAAAGCACCCTACTGTTTTGGCCCGTGACGAACCCAAAAAAGTCACCGGTCACCCATGGTTCTAATGAGGTTGAAAGACAAGTATTGCTTTTGAAAAAGTAGTTATCTAATTATAGCAATACAGTAACCAGTCACCCATGGTTCTAATAAGAGTTAGTAAATAGGTCTTCATAGTTCCAAGTTTTAACAGCCATCACCACTCAAGAAAGTAGTATAGTATGAGCTAAAAATGCATCAAAAGATGAAAATAAGACTGTAGAATAAGATAGATGTCTGGAGGAAGGTAAAATAGAGTAGGGCAAGCTCTTACTTTCCGTTCAACCCCAAAACAAGGGCAGCAAGCACAACGTAAGAAAGAAATGCCATAAGTGGAATGTAGAGATCCGGTGCATTGATGTCGTAGATTGGTGGTTTATAGGAGAGCTTCCCTGCCATAGGTTCTGTTATCCTTGTCCAGTGCCCCTACAATACACAGGCCAATAGATGTTTGTTAGACTACAGGAAATGCTAAAACGAATGAAATTAAAAGGATACTTTGAAAGGAAAAAAAGGGACTAGAAGGAGCTTACCCTATGCAAAAAGGGAAATAGAACAACCTTCAACTTGTTCCTCACGTAATCATCATTGACTTGGAAATAGTATTGTGGATCGGATAGGAATCTACTTATCTGTCAAATTTCAGAGGAAAAGGGAAAATCAATATCAAATTGAAGCAGTTGAGGTTCACAGTTCTAAACATAACTAGAAACAAAGAGAAGAAAACTTTTCCATCCACTGGGGCGGTGCAGGTCCAGACAAGACCGGACAGGATTTTCTTACATTTTAGTACAATTGGAAAGCGGACCTAACTTTCCCGGTTCGGTTTGTACAGGTTAG
Source organism: Pharnaceum exiguum (assembly GCA_900322385.1). Classification (NCBI taxonomy): domain Eukaryota; kingdom Viridiplantae; phylum Streptophyta; class Magnoliopsida; order Caryophyllales; family Molluginaceae; genus Pharnaceum; species Pharnaceum exiguum. The sequence goes on from ONZK01005285.1 coordinate 7,554, forward strand.
CCTAATTATTTATTGTTTTCAAAGTAGCAAGCAGCAAGTAATACTCATTACTCAGTAAGCGGATACCAATTTTTTTTTTGTACCAAGTACAAACTAAAAGCTCAGACTAAAGTTCACACAGCACAAACAGCATTCCACCACCAGGTCCAAAATCACAAATTCACAATACCACCGCCAATATCACAAATTCAAAATACCACCACCAATAGCAAAAATTCACCACACTACCAATAGCAAAAATATGGAACAAGCTCCAAACACTAACTATAACCACAGTAAACCCCTATCTAACCCTCCACATACAGTATCAAATGCAGTAGTGTCCAACAATGAGAGAGTTGAACACTTCCGTTCAATACCAGATAACAGTAGAATGCCATCTGGTGCGGTGAAAAAGCTCCAGCACATTCAGCACTACGTCCCAAAAGGAACAATAAAGCAAAGTTCTCACTCAAATTAGCTATTTTCTCAAGACTTTCCAGCAAAATCCAGATCAACAAATATGATTCCGGAAACCTAAATCTGTGCAAACTTGTGTCCTATAAACATGGAATCTACACTAGCCAAAAAAAAAGAAGTGCCCTTTAAGTATCAGTTGTACAAGTATCCACAATAGGGAATGTAACTAATTATCACTTACATTGCTTTGCACATACTCAGAGCTTGAACCAAGGATCTTCTCCCCATAAGCACTCAAACCACCACGAATCACACCTGAACTGGCACCATAGAATGGGTTGCCAAATGGACTAGCCTGGGGAGGAAATTGTGGCTGTTGCATTCCAGGTTGAGGTCCAACATTATTATACATGTTCGTGACCTGTGAATATCCATAACAAGCCCAGAAATAAACAACACACATTGTAAGACAACCATAAGCAATATCCAATTTATCCTCGAAGAAATCACTGACCATTACAAAAGAGAAAAGAAAAAGTACATCCATAACAAGTAAAAACATAACCAAACTACAATGAGAACACATTGTGCAACTCCCAACCTACAACTACAAGTATACAACATTACACAAAACCAGAGGAAAAAAGAAAACGATGTCCACTAGTACATCATAACTCAGACACAAATCCTCAAAACCATTTTAAATAACCCCCGACCAATAACAATGACCAAAAAGAAAAACAGATCTTCCTCTCAAACCAAACGCCTAGCGCTTTCCTCTGTATCATAGCCGGAATCCCATGAATCATATAGCATAAACTAAAACCGAACACGCGCCTAAAGATTCATCCCACTCACCCACACACAATTATAGTCATCTATAATGATTTACTCCCCCCAATCACCTCCGTCCAGCCAACAAAGGTCATACTCTCTGCGTCTCAATCACCAAAATCCTATACAAAATATAATCTCCGTCTCCCATTAAGAAAAAGATACCCACCAATACATCATAACTCAGACACAGATCCTCAAAACCAATTCAGCCACTAACCACCACCCACCAATAACCAATGACAACAAAACAGACAAAACATATCCTTAACAGTTGATTCATGCACCCACAGATTCATGCACCCTCAGGCAGTCAGTCAGGCACATACAAGTAAAATCATCTAGAATGATTTACTCTCTCCAATTCCTTCTGTCCAGTCCTCCAAGGTCTTACTCTCCGCGTCTCCCTCATGTCTCAATCACCCAAATTTTATGCAATATACAATCAACTCTACCCCTTCCTACATCCTCAATTCTCCATCTACCCTTCCTCCTCACAGGGACACAGCACCACCTCATTCAAAACCTCTTAAACACTATGAAAACCAAATCACACACCAACAAATGAGATCAATGATTAAAGTGACCCATACTATCAAACTGTCTTTACAGGCATTGAAAATCAGCTTCCACCACAAAATACTACTACTTGCAAACTCATTGTCCCAGCACCGGTCCTGCCGACCTTCGCTCTCATGTTCGAATCCTCCTACCCTCATAAAGTGGGATCAGTTTGGTCAAAATAGATTGAGGTTTCCATCACTTTTCAAGGATCCAAACAAATAATTACATTATCACATAAAATATATTTCCTATAAAAACCCTGGCTTGGGATAACAAAGATTGGTTTTGATCGTTCTCATCATACACACAATCTTAGACAAAAATAAAACATACCCAGAAAAATTAAAGTCAAACCCAACAAAACCCACATCTTAGTTTTGTCTAACTCAATCATCCAACATTTTGATTCCAAATCAGTAAATCACCAGCAAAAAGAAAAAGGGATTTCATAAGCAAGAAAAGAAAAGGACAGACATGGGAATCTAAATCTAATATACTTGAGATGAAGAGAAGGAGAGAGAGAGAGAGTGGAGTGCGGGACTTACCAGATTGGGAGCTGGGAAAAAGAGGAGAAGAAGAAGAAAGTCGGGTTGTCAAATGGGAAATCTCTCACAAGACTCTTTTTGTGTTTTGTTTGTTTTTGTTTTTGTTGTTTTTTCCTTTTTCTTCTTTTTCCTTCTCGAATTCGAAGTGACTGTAGTATTCTTTTGGGATTTTTTTGGTTGAAGTAAGTAAAAGAAAAGAAAAAGTTGAGTTAAGACGTCAATATTACAACAATGCACCAATGACAAGCCCCCTCAAAAAAAAAAAAATGCACCAATGGCAAGCACGAAGCCCACCCTTGTGTTTAAAAGACCGTACGACTTGTAGTATTTAACTACAGTAGTAAAAATTAAAAAAAATTGTGTTAAACCCATCTGAAAACTCGGTAGGAGGATCATCAATATCCAATCTTACATATTAAACGAACCACATCACACAATTTTTTGTGAAATAGAAAATTTGTATTAACTTTTTCATATATAAAAGTGAATAAGATGAGTCATTACTCATTATTTGTATATGTAGTCGAAGGGCATTATTGTATAGTCGATTGGTCATTAATATCCAGTCACATATATGAAACGAGTTCGCACAATTTTTTGTGTTTGTGAAATTCTTATATGTTATCCTTTTTGTCCCAAAAAAAATCTTTTTAGTTTGATTTTCTTAGTTAATAATCTTTACAGTATTAAATATTGTGCATTATAAATTTTTTAAAATGTGATATTTCAAAACTGCTTCAACAATGTCGTTTAATAAGTATAAATACTTTGACTAATTCATACAATATTTTGTCTATATATGGTCAAAGTTTCAAAATTTTAACCTAAAAAAATAAATTGTTAAGATCTCTTTGGGACAGAGTGAGTAAAACCCTTATGTGAAATTCTTATGAGTTAAAGGAGTCATATATTTGTGTGGATTGAAAATGATGAGTAATTCCCTCTTTTTTCAATAGTTAAGGAATGTGAATTGTTTGAAAACCCTTTAGAGGTACATTCTTAAGTTGGTAACTTGTCATCAGGACGAATTAAGGGCTTGTTTGTTTTGCTTGTAAGAGTGATACATGATCGGGACAACCCAATGTTAATAACTTATATAGACCGAGTTAGAAATTGCATTTATTGGGTTTATATATAAGGGATAAATTTGAAATTATCATAATTTATCTTTTGTTCTTTAAAACTATCATAATTTATCGAATGATGTACATCCATTTCAATTATCAAATGGCATCATTTGTGCCGTAAAGTTTATATGGGAATATCTGTATGCGCCCGTTTCACGAGTGATGAGACGGTGGTCATTAAGAAATGCATGTAATGTTTTTTTAGAAAAAATTGTACCAAATTTCCCCAGTTTTTACTAAGTATGTACCAAACTCCCTTTAACCTCTTTAATAATGAAAACGCTTACATTTTAAAAATCTTTTACCCAAATTGCCCCTAAACTTGCACACGTGTATTTTCTTTTTGCTTTTCATTTCTCTCCCTAAACTCCAACCATATTACTTCTCTTAAATTTTCCACGTACGCCCAGATATTATTCTTCCCGAAACAGTTTTTTTTTTTTTTTTGCTTCTCTCTCCCCAAACAAAATTTCTTCAACTCCTTCAAGCATGGCTAGTAGTAGGAAGATTAAGAAAGTTAATTGTATCCTTCATATGTACAATCGCCGATTATGATTATGGTGCGGTTAATAACAGACAAGTTATATATAATATGTTTGCTTTCTTAGGTGTGTTCGGTTGCCCTTTCTATTAGTAAAAAAAACTAGTATAGAATGTTTAATTGCTTCTTTGGGGAGTGTTGAATTTTGTTGCTTGGTCATATTTGGTTAGTGATGGACTTGAAATTACATTTTTTTTGTTGACGTATAACTACCCTGTATAGAAAAGTGGGAAGTTTGTCCCACATCGCTCATAACAAAAGTGACATGAACATTTCTATTGTAAAACGCTTGGCCTAGCAGTAAAAAGGTACGTGAATATACGCTCATACACGCCCAAAATATTCCCACAAACTACACTTTGACTTTAAGATTTCATGTCACTTGTCTGACTTAAGCATCGGAGGGGCTCTCCCCGGCATGCCCCGGGGCTAGTTTCACATCTCTGTTTTGCAGGAGATCGAGAAAGGCGGGAATCATTTATTCTCCAAGATCGAGATAGTTGGGAATCATTTATTCTCCAAGACCGAGAAAGTCGGGGAGCATTTATTCTACAAGACCGAGAAAGTCGGACATCATTTATTATCCATCCGTTCCACTTCTCCACCCGAGTTCATTTAATTACTGCTCACATGATGCTCACGTTCCCTAGTCCCAAATCGAACCTTACAATAGTTTTGGTAAGATGGCAAGATCAAAAAGAAGGTCAAACTTATTGGAATTCTCGTTTAGGTGCACTGCAACTTGGTAAAGCTGGAAAAGGAAATTTACCAATTTGGGTACCTAACCTATACCATAATACCAAACTAGGTCCAAAGTATTCAATATGTTAAATATAGTACCTGTACTTTTGAACGTTGTACCAAAATGGGACCCCGAACAGTTTTCTGTCACAGAGACTGACCAAGTTAGGGTCATTTGAATAATTTTGCATGCAAGATTTGTCATCATTATTACATACCCCC
>ONZK01005287.1:0-20773 GCA_900322385.1 Pharnaceum exiguum
GGTCGTTAACTCGAGGGCCTGTGGGCTTAGTCAAACAAAGCTTTGATACAGTGGCGGAGGTAGGATTAATTTTCATTGGGGTCACTTTATTCTTATTGACAGAAAAAAAAAAAAAAACTCAAGTTTATTCAATGTAAACAAAGCCCACGTAGTTGGCAGAGGAAAGATACTTCATTTAATAACTAAAAAGTAAAATCTCAATATTGATTTGGGACAAGATCGAACTTTCGCCAGTGTTATAGTAGTCTGTCTTGCCTACCGCTGGTCCAAGCGTGTCTTCCGTTAATTTGTTGGGGTCATTTATTCATAATTCATAGAAAACTGAGTGAAAACTAGCGACATTTACGTACAAGGTTCGAAACTCGTTGGGGTCATCTGACCTCATCGAGTATAACCTAGCTCCGCCGCTGCTTTGATACCCATGCTACTGAGAAAAAAAGAAAGAAGATTGTCTTGGTTGGTTGTGTATGTATGTTAGGTTTGGTTGGTTGCTTGGTTTCAATCCCGCAACTATGGGTTATGTGTGTTACTCTGATAAAAATTGGTGCCTTTGAAGGCAAACATTAACGTATGAGAAGTTTTTTAACTTCCTAGTAACATAATTGGCCCATACTGAAAATGCGAAAGGGAACTAGAGGGAGGCTATGGCTATTCGAGTAAGAATCTGACGTCATGGTTAACTATGTACTGATGATCATGGTTAACACTGCTTGGAATGCTCGGTTTCAATCTGCATTAATGTGTAAGTCTGATACTCTGATACATTGGTGCCTTTGTAGGCAAACATTAGTCTACAATCTTTGTTATTGAAGAGAAAGCCATACAACTGTTGATAAAATATGACATAAGTAGTCCAATTGTTCAAGTATATGTGTCAAGTTGTCAGCACATCAACTTTCTAAGAATATGACATCATATATTCATATATAGTCTTCCTTACAATGGTTTCTATGTGCTTGATCAACACATGGAGTTGTTTCTTAATTTCACTTCCCTTGTTATTCTGAACAATAAAGAGAGGAAGTGCTCTCTGGCACATGCGTAGGAAAGGATGTAGTTCTCTTGCATCTTCTCCTGCAAGAGAACTGTAAGAAAAGGCAGTATAATGTTCTGAACTTCTGATGTATTGTTAGACAGTTTGGTGGTTTGTCTTCCTTTTTTTTTTTTCAGAATTCCTTTTTTTTTTTTTCAATGTTCCTTTTTTCCTATTTGCTGATAAGTGATATCCATAGTGAGAAAGTAACGTTGACCGGTATATTCTGTTGTAGTAGCTTTCTAATTGACAGATCAACTAATAACTTACTATTGCAGGGCAGGTTAGATCTCTGGTGCAGCAGCAGGGTAACAGTAGAATGATCTATGTAGCTGCAAATTGATCCGGTCCTAGAGAGTTACAGCAACAACACTATTGATGACTCGCCAGTGAAAATGCAACTGATGGTTTATATGTAGGGCTGTAGGCTTTGTGTAGCATGCGAGAAAATGGTAGATTAGGACAAGATAGACATTCTGCAAGATGAACCCCACGAGCTTGTGATGTTTTTTTTACAGGCTGACCCTGGATTTATGTTGTTTTAATGGCTGATGTTGGTACTCATGTAGTTTACTGGAGGTGTATCTTATGACTTGTGGATACCGTCGCAAATCTTTTCACGGTATCTCTTTTGCAGTCTGATTTTGGTGTCCCACAATGGTGTGCCACTTTGTGTACAACTCCAATCTCAACCGTTTATGGTTTATTATTGTATTAAAAGAAAATGAATTAACAAATCACGAATGGCTGAGATTGGAGTGGGACACGAATTGGTACACCGTTTGGGACACCAAAGTTCCCCTCTCTCTTTTGTATTCAGTGACAAAGTGACATGATTTGTTTAATTCAACCTCTACTTATTTTCTTTCCCTCTATTTTACCTTTTAATTAGCCCTAATCAAGTTATATTAACTCGATTGTAAATTTATCATGTATGTTCAGATCGTTATTTGTGAGTTCACGAAATGAGTCTCAGGATTGACTTGTCTTAGATTAGCACTACTGTAAAAACACTAGACTTTTTCTCTTTTAAGGTATGTGTTCATGATTCTACCTAAATAGTCTTAATTTTCTTGGGCATCTTGCTGCGGTTTCATGGAGACTTATGAAAAATAAAAGAAAAGAGAAAGGATTTGTCATAAAATTTATTGAAATGTGAATGTATGATGTGTTTCCATTTAATGGATGATAATATGTTCTTTTATAGTTCTTTTGAATGGATTAAATTTATTGTACGTTAATAATTATTGTTACACAAAACTTGGGTGAGACCGTCTCACACTAAGGCTAGTGTGAGACGGGTTTTTTTTTTTGAATTTTTTTTTTAAAAAAAAAATAATTTTTTTTTACTATGGGGTCATTTTTCAGTTGTATGGGGCCATGGGGGTCATTTTTCAGGTTTAATATGGGGGTCATTTTCAGTTGTATGAGGTCATTTTTTCAGTTTTAACATGGAGTCATTTTTCAGTTGTATGAGGTCATTTTTCAGTTGTATAGGGGTCATTTTCTCAGTTTTAACTTATTATACATTTTTCAGTTGTATGGGGATTGGGGGTCATTTTTCAGTTGTATGGGATTAGTTTTCAGTTGTATGGGGGTCATTTTTCAGTTGTATGGGGATCATTTTTCATTTGTATAGACTTGAAAATAAAAAAAAATAAAAAAAAATTTCGAAAAAAAAAATCGTTTTTTTTTGTTTGTCATTTGGCCAGACCCGTCTCACACTAAGTTAGTGTGAGACGGTCTCACACAAATTTTCCTATTATTGTTATACCTAACCGAAAGTTGTACAGCCCTACTCCTATGGTTTATTTTCAAACCAACTATTACATGGCCAACATAGTTGCCACACATCAACATAGTTTCCACCCTTGAAATAATTCTTGTAGGCTAATACCAGCACATATATATTAATATATAAATACTTTAACACCTTTCACCAACAATATGGGACAAATGAAAAAACATAAGTTTTAGAAGTGAATCTTGTGGCCATTATGTAATACCCGAAATATTAAATATATTTAATTATACATTTTGAGTTTTCAGCTTTAGTTGATTATATAATATAGCAAAATAGTTATGAAAACTTTCCATCACTTCTTATTTTGGTGAAGTTATTGGAAGCCAATACTTCAATACAACAATGGGTCAATCTCGGAAATAATCTCTCTGCTTTCTCAAACAGGAGTACGGTTGCGTATATCCTGATCCCGAGTACCCCTATTCTAATGGGGGTTTACACTCGCTTGTTGTTGTTGTTGTTGATTTTTATTACAAAAGTAAATGACTTGGTTGTTTTTGAGATAAAATAGGAAATTGAGGTAAAATGGATAATGGAAGATTGGAACACGCTACCTCTTCCAAACCGAAATACAGCTGGTCGTACCCAGTGGGGCTTTGGTGTCCCATAACCGTGTCCCATTTGGTGTGCCACTTCAATCTGAGTCATTCATGATTTGTTAAGGCATTTAAAAGAAATTGCATTAATAGATCATGTACGGTGGAGATTAAGTGATACACAAGATGGTACACCATTGTGGGACACCAAAGCTGCTCCGAGCCGTACCTTCTTATTTGATTGGAGCGTTTTACTGACTCTCATTTGTCAGTTTAACAATTTCATCATCCAATTCATCACCACTCACAGTCCATTCTCTCTCCTCACTTGGATGCCCCTGCTCACGATCCCACATCACAATCATCGCCACCACCACCACTGAGCGCCACCTCAACGGCCACTCTGGAGCAGGCCTTTTTATTAGTTTTGGGTAATTTATCAAACCCCCAAGTTTTCTAGTCATTTCTCTATTTCAATTTTTCTGATCATAAGTATATATTATGTTTTTGAGTAATTGATAAGAATTCAATAAGTGGATTGAGGGCTTTTATGGGTATTAATTAATTTCTATTTGTAATTGTATTATGTGGGGGGGGAGCTGTTTCGACTGAAATGAAATCACTCAAGGTGGCCTGGGACTTCTAATTGCTGTTATTCGTTGAATACGAGTTGTGGCCGGTGTTTATTGTCGTTACTCTCGATTGTTGTAGCTGCCTTGCCTTGTTAATGCTACTGTTGTTGTTGTTGTTGGTACCTCTGCTATTATTCCCAAGGGCTACTGTCCTAAGCTGTCAGCAATTGTTGTGCTTGCTGAACAGGAAAACTGAAAGTTTAATTTTGTTCTTTTTTGACAGTATTATTTTGAAATGAGCTGCTACCTACATGTATGCCTTTGGTGTCTGACGTTTTGTTTGTCTACTTTCTATGTTCTGCATCATCTCCTAACTTCAAATTTGACATTGTTAAATTCACTCCTAACTTCAAATTTGATATCTGCTTCAGCTTCCTTCCGTAGAGAGAAAAGTGGGTTCTGTTTTTGAAGTCACATATGCTGAGAAGAAAGATTAGATCATCTTCTGTGGGGCAAGGCTCTCATTTGCTTATCTTGGTTATTGTTCTGGGATTCATCTTTGGAATAACTCTATTATTTCCTGGAAGTAGCGAGAACAATCTGGTCACTGAAGAAAGAAAACATGACCATCTATCACAAATCCATGGATCTGTAGCATTATCTAACCCGACTGTCGAGTTGATAAATGAAACCCAAGTCATTTGGCAAGTACCAGCAGACCCAAAGGCTGTTTTGTTTATTGCTCATGGTTGTGGAGGCACACCTCTTAACTTCTGGGAGAGATGTCCATCATGCCCAGAGTGTGTGGGTTTGCCTGAAGAAAGACATATTGTACTTGATGCCCTTGCTCGGAAATATGCTGTTCTTGTTGTTGCTAGTGCAGGTAAATGCTGGTCATATGGGAAGGAGAGATCAAAGGTCAAAAAAATTATCAGATGGTGGCTTGAAAAGAATGTATTAGTAGATGTCCCTTTGTTTGGATTAGGTGCCTCTTCAGGCGGCTATTTTCTATCTCTTCTGGCCACAGACTTGAGATTCATGGGTGTTGTTCTTATGATTGCTTCGGGATTGTATGGTCAGATGGATAATATTCCAGCTGACTATCCTTCTACACTTTTCGTGCACATGCCCAAGGATGTAAATCGTGCTACGAGAGTAGACAAGTATATCGAGAAGTTAAATAAAAAGGGCATTAAAGTTGAAGAGATAAAGTGCATGGAATTCCCTTTAACGCCAAATTTCCTGTTTGAAAGAATTGCTGGTATTGACAAATCAACATCTTCCGAGCTATTCAATCTATTTCTTGGCGAAGGTTTTATTGACGCCAATGGCTATATGAAAAAGGATGGAAGGGTAACTCCTTGGAAAGAAGCTGTGAAGACAAACAACATTGCTTTGCCTCATGGGACTAAGTTGATGCATCATATTCAAGAAGAACTGAATCTTGCGTATGCATACCATGAAATGACGAGCATTCAATCAGAGAAGTTCTTCGAATGGCTTGACTTCCTTGTAAAATGATAGTGCTCGTGTTATTCGATTTATAGGTTGACATTATGTTGTCCACAACCACAAGTAACCATGACTCCAAGAGTTCATTTCGAAGTTCAAGCTGGGTTGTCAGCTTTGCCTTCTTTTCTTCTTTTTTTCATGACACGTGAAGTTCGTAGTTGTGGACTCTATTAGCAATATATTGGCGTTGCTTGGGAGTCCGCATTAGTGGTGTTAGTCAGCAATTTTTTCATAAACCGAGTAGCACTTTCCCTATGCTTGTTAAAGTAGTAGATAGCATTACCCGACACTTTTTAACATGTAAAATAAGTTATAAGCCCGTGCATCATGTATTCCTGCTTTAATGATTACTAATCATGAGTTATGTTTGAAATTATGGTGATAATATCATTGAGTGGTTTATTCTAATTTTTTTCTAAGGTGAGAAATGGGTTTAGTTAGGAAGCCTTCCTCTCCAAGCATATTTTTAGACTGATCTTCTTGTGTATTTTAGCATATAAACGAAAGCTTTTTAGTGAGGGAGGGAGGAATGGGAGGTAGATGGGATCAAGGGTATTAAAAACACACTACATTGAGAAAATATAGCTTACAACAACAACTGAGTATAAATTCTCATTCAATGGGGGTGCTCGGGGATCATGATGTATGCAACCGAGAACAAAGAGGTTATTTCCGAAATTGACCCATGCATTGCTACATTTGAACTACAGACTTCCACTAACTTCACTAAAAATAAAAAGTACTGAAGGTTTTGTAGTCATTTTGTTCTTTCAATTTATTAGGCACTGGACCTATATTATACGAAAAAGAAAAAGAGGAAGACACCCACCAACTGTCTAACAATTCAGCATATAGTTTCTTGTTCACCAGACTTCTACATCAGAACATTCTACTGCCTTTTCTTACAGTTCTATTGCAGGAGAAGATGCAAGAGAACTACATCCTTTCTAATGCATGCGCTAGAGCAATTACCAGAAAGCATTTCCTTTTTTTCCCCAGAATAACAAGGGAAATGAATTTAAGAAACAACTTCATGTGTTGACCAAGCACATAGAAATCATTGAAAAGAAGACTACATGTGATGTCATATTCTTAGTTGATGTGTTGACAACTTGACACATATACTTAAAACAGTAGGACTACTTGTGTCATAGTCTTATCAATAGTTGCCCGGCAATCCGGCATACTCTTCAATAATGAAGATTGTAGACTAATGTTTGCCTACAAAGGCACCAATGTATCAGAGTAATACAGTATCAGACTTCACTCCTTAATTCAGTTTGAAACCGAGTAACAAACCAAATACATTTAACATCTGTACACTACACAGTACATTAAACCATAACAATACCATGTTACTGAAAAAACTAGTATATAGTTAACCATGACATCAGATTGTAACTCAAATCGCCATAGCCTCCCTCTGGTTCCCTTTCGCATTTTCACCATGGGCCAATATGTTCCATACACTAGTGGTTGCCTTCAAAGGCACCAATGTATCAGAGTAACAGACTGAACCCATAAGATATTGCTGGTTTGCTGCTAATAAATTCAGATAGTTTTTTTTTTCTTTTATGGGAATAGGTAAGGCAGGCTGCCAAATTTCCAGTAGCACATTTCAAAAATTCAAGCATCTACTTTCCTTTACGAACTGCTTCAAACCTGCTTAAAATCTTTGGCTCAATCGACAGCATATCCTACACAACGCCATCACATACTCATGTAAAAGTAGCTACAAAGCGACCAGAATTGATTCTCGGAGTGGTGATCCATATCCTTGTACCTTGTGTCTTTCAAATTTTGGATACTTCAGTTAGACACTATGATGTGCCTGCGCATAGCGTACCTCTATGGCTCGACCCAACCTTTTTTTTTCTTTTCGATCCTCTAGTACTTGTTGTATTAAAATCTCTTTTTGGTCCTTCGGAGGGACAATCTGTAGGCAGAACAGAACTTCGCTATAACTCCATTAGGTTTTCTGCAGATTATGGTGACAAATCAAACTTTTGTTTCACATACTTCCAGTTCACTCTCTTCAGTCTGTTGTTCTGTGGGTTAAGCAGACCAATAATCCCAGTAGAATAGTAGTTGTTCTGTACTAATAACGTTACACTTGCACAACAATTAGAGCCAGAAGATCTTTAGAAGCTGAAAACGCAGTTGCTTCCATCTCCAGCATGTGACACCAGGCTAGATCCAGCAAGTTTATTGTCTAGCCGCAAGTATAAGGAAAAAGGCTCAGCCATGCTTAAACTTGCGGTATTTTGCATATTTGTTCTTCCTTTTTTGACACCTGAAATCAGAAAAAAAGAAGAAAAAACTTCATGGACTAGAAGTTTGGAGACAGTTGACGTGGTCATATTTACATACCTCTGTATAAGAAAATGAAAAGGTGCAAAACTAGCTCTATTCTCTAACTCTTTAAGACGGAACTAAAAACTCCAAACCTGAATCACAGTTAGAATATCTCACAGTTATAAAAAATGTACCACCTTATCTGAAAACTCCTAGAAAATTGGGAGAATGCGTCCTTGTCTACTCGATAACATTTGCTTATTCAAAACTAAAACAAAAATAGAGAGGAGTTTTCTTTCCGTACTGTCTATTCTTTATTTAAAATTCGCACATACCATTGAAAGTTGATGAGCAGGTTTGCAGGAATAATTGGTTAGGTGACAATTTACCACCACCAGCCCTCCTCATCAAAATCTAAGGGAAACAAAATAGAACAGAGTATCATTATTAACATGGATTTAATTGATTTGGCTGTGACAGCAGATACGAAGAGAACAAGAAGCCAAATGCAGCTTCTACCCCTTCGAGCTAGCTACAAAAGAGTCTGTGCTATATAGTCTAGGAATGTGAATGAGTGTCCAACGAAAATAGACAACAGATTGAAGAGAACTAGAACCCACATACCTGCTGATGCAAAAAACTCTTGGGACCTCGCAGATGTAGGTGATGAGGAATGAAGCCCAGTGTTAGGTTTCCTAATAGAAAGAGGCCTACTTACAATAATGTCTGAACGGGTGTCAGGAACTGGGGAAGAATTAGAACTTCCATCATTATCTTCAGAAAATATCTCATTAGGTGCAACAATTCCGATCTCAGTAGCATTGTTCTCAAGGAAATCTAGCTCCATTTCACCATTTTCTAGTGCCTCGATAATGTTATTAATTTCCTCAGCTATGCTTTTATCGCTCACAGTGGTATTTCTACTCTCAGTAGCTGATATGTATTGTAGATAATCATCATGCCATAAAAGAAAATTACAAGCACCTTTTCCCTGTAAAATACAACAAGATATATGTTAATTGACCAATGCAAATAGATAACCCCAAATTCTAAATCAAAACACTTCAGCCAAGTAGAGGCCTCTCATGTTCTACCATCAAAGCATCAATTCGTGAATGATTCACAAAACAACAAGCTAGCCTCGTTCAAGAATTAAGTCTACCACTTAGCATTTGTGTTTATCATAAAGAAGTACAAACTAAAATGTGTTCACTGCCCAAAAGTATCAACTGATTACATTACTTTTACAATTACTTCAATATGTTTTATAACTTTTAGAAGATGAGTCTAGCTTTTCTGATGAAAAGTATGCAGACAGCACTCTTTGTAATTCTTAATGAGCTTAGAGGATATCTTGTTTTTTTTTTTTGTTTTTGATAGAAAGCTTAGAGGATATCTTGTCCTTGGCGGCTATTTTGAAATTTGATTTGTAAAATTTATTTTTCTATCAAAAAAATGAGAAGTGTGCAGACGATCAATTAGAATCAGTTTTGGGACTAAGGCTAGCCTTTCTGATGAAAAGTGTGCAAGGGGTCAATTAGAATTCACACTCACAACATCCATAATTGTCAAGGGAAAGAAAAGGTTTTACTTTTAAACATGAAATAAAAGATAGGATTTCTGTCTGAGACATGAGCAAAATTCGAAGAAAACACTACTAGCCAAAAGATCATCACATGTTACTCAATAAACTACAAATTGACTTAGTAGTGTATAGAACACAGTGAGAACATGTTCAATGCAAAAGGCACCAATACAAAACGTTTGATTGCATAATATATTTGCTTAAATAGAATTTAGTCCATCTACACCTGCTCCGGGGCTGCTCTTTGAGCTTAGAAATAATGACCAAGTGATTAGCCTAGGCGTCCTGTTTCAAACAAAGGTCCTTCCTCAACTACCTCCTATGACAAAAATGAATGAAAATCATAGATTGTAAATTAGCTACATGACATCTCCTATGAATAAGTATTGATTGCTTTTCCTCAAACAAATCAAGTTGAAGCCTTCTTTGTCGTTGTCACTTCATTCCGCAAAAAATATTCTTTACAATGGATTGGATGTCCAGTGGGAAGCAGAGTTGATTTGGATTCGAGAAGATTTCATGATATGATAGCCAAAAGAGCACACTAATATATTGGTAGCAACCTCATGAACTGCTTTTGTGTTCCTAAACGACTAAACGAGTGCACTAATAAATGATGACCTTCGCTCAACTAGTAAGGAAACAGATTGGCTAACCCTCCGATCAACGACCCACAATTGTGCATATCTCTATCTAAAAACCCTTTAGCATTATTAGGGATATGTAAGAGAGTGTTAGTACTCGATTTTGCCATATGGGCAGCTTAGCACTCTCCAACTAGTAACTTAACTACAGTATTAGTTTTTGAGAGACACCATTGAAGCATGCTCTACCGCAATTATGAGCAAGCAGATCACGAAATTTATCATCAGATATCACAAGACTTGAAATAAGAACATCACTAGAAATTCTCATCATTAATAAACTCTACTCTTTCAATAACAAACGCATACATGTTTTCAACACTTCCTTGATGTTGATCATATGTATAAAAAAAGGGATTAGAATCATACTTTAGTGATCTGGCAAGCAAAATACTTTCTACCAGCATTTGGACCGTATTGCATTGTATCCAGCCTACAAACTCCAGCCCCGCATGGTGGTGGACAAACTGGGTAAGGGTGGGGGCGTGAATGTAGAATTTCATGGGACTTGAGTTGATCACATCTTTTGCGGTATGAGCAGAACAATTCCTGCATGCACACATAACAACCACCAAAATTCTCTCAGTCGAAATTCAGTTGTCCCCTTACCATGTATTTTTTTAGGGGAACCGTATAAGAATATGTGACAACGTTATTCAACTACAAAACGTGGACAACAACTGAAAGAGTTTAGTTGTAATTGTGAATTTGTGATACTTACATTTATTCCAGGGCAATAATACTCGAGGTAGCCGCCGAATTTTATCCAGCAAAGTCCGGCACCACAAGGGCAGTGCGTAGCCGGGAACCTAGAAGTTGATGTTACTCGTCCAAAATTCGACACCCTTGTTTTACCTCTCCGCATCATTATATTCTTCAGTTTCTTACGTTTAACTATTGCAATTTGTAATAGTAGTAGCAGTTTTTTGTCCCTTTGTAAGTAAGTAATTTGATGGAGTATAAGAGAGGCTTGTTACCACTTTGAAAATGACGAAGTGGGAGAAGGGGGAAGGTTAAGTTGTGCATCCGATCGCGTCATTTGGGTACTTGTGAGTTTTCAGTTCTGATATCTTAGGTCCTGGGCTCCTGGCATTGACATGACAATTCATTCAGTGAATCCCTCTTTCCTCAACTTGAATCTAAAGTACACAGTACACTTGCCTTTTGCACTCTGTCTAGAGTCATGGAGGGGCAAGGGAAGGAAAAATATCGGGAGTAAATGGAGGGGAAAATTATTTTTAATTTGTTTGACTGGTATAGGAGGGGAAGGGAATGAATGGAAGGGAAATTGTTGTTGTGTTTATGAGTTCAAAAGAATTATATAGGGTGGGATGGGAGGGGAAGTAAACTTTTAACTTCCCCTTCATTTACACTCAGTTTTGGGAACTTATTAATTAATGAGGAAAATAAAGTAAAACTAAGTAAAAGAGTGAATTGAAAATCTTGAGTGTTTGGTGAGAAAATGGAAATCTATTAAAAAGAAATTCTATGGAAAATAGGGGAAAACTCTAATTATATTGCCTTAATTTGTTTTCCACACTTTTCCAACCAAAATCAGTGGAAAAACTGTAGAAATCTGTGTAAATGAAAAAGTAAAGTCATATACTTCATCTCCTTTTCTCTCATTTATCTAGATTTCCTTCATAACTTAACAAACAATTGATAATGAAGGATTTCTCATATTTACTTTTCCATACGTTTATCCTGTTTTACTTTTCTTTAAAATTACATATATTTCCACTTCTTTCTACTTCCCAAACTGAGTGTTACCTCCAAATTGGGGGGAACGGGAGTAAAAAATTTTACACTGAATTTTCTCCCCTTCATTCCCTTCCCCTCCCCTCCCGTCCCTTCCCCTTCATTTTGTAACTCACAAACAAAGTAAAATCTCTCCCCCTCATTCCCCTTCATTCCCTTCCCCTCCCCCTCATTCCCCTTAACTCCCAAACAGCATGTTGATGATTTGATCGGGTGTCATATTTTGAAAGTTTTAACTCTACTTTAGGCTTGAATGCCACTTTTATTTACTTTCTCTTTCCCAAAATGACACGGTAAAAAGAAATATGATGTCATTGATGCCAATTTACTTGGATTATAACTAGGGCTGGCAAAAGTTGACACGACACGAGGATACGACACAAACCCGACCCAAAATAAATGGGTTTGGGTCAAGAGAACTCGACCCGTTTATGTAAATGGGTCAACACGACACGACCCATATAATCAAAGGGTTAGGTACGGGTTTGAAGCATTTGACCCGAAACTTGATCTGTTTAACCCGAAAAATAAACGGGTCAACACGATGTTAATCGTTTATCGAACCGTTTACCGTGTATCTTTTTATTATTCAACTTTTTGGCAATTTTTATGTTAATTATTGTAAATTCACAATCTACTGTCCACGTTAATCTCGTTTAGGAAGAAATATGTAATTAATTAACAAATATTTTATGCTTCTAAACCCAAAACTCCTCCTAATACATTCACACATTTAATTTAAATTTTTTAACTTTCTTTTCATTCATTGAGTAATCAACTTATAACTTAGAAATACATTCTTTCATCATCACTTATTCGTACTTTTTTTTGTTTCCCGTTTGGTTCACCGGAGCTTCGCTGCAACTACGTCCAAACCCGATCCGGGTCGCACATCTGCTGTGGTGGGTGAGTCTATCAATGAAGATTTCTGCATACGCTAAGGCTCGAACTCGAGACCTCGCTTAAGCGGTGTGGAGCTGCTTACAACTCTAACCAACCTCACATTGGTAGTTAATCAAGTGTAAAATTCAGATAGTTAATCTACATTTAAACTCTTATTTAATAATTCAAGTTGCAAATGTCCATTAAAATCGTAGATACTTATTATGGTTTTGGTCGTTTACAACTTAAGTAATTTTCAAAGTAGAATATGGCGATTTTATTTTATATATAGATTTTTTAAATGGGTCATGGGTTACCCGCTTAACCCGCCTAACTAAATGGGTTGGGTTTGGATCAAGGTCCCAAAATCCGTTTATTAAATGGGTAGGTTATGGGTCAAGGATTCTCCAACCCGTTTATACTTGACACGAACCCGACACGACCCGACACGATTGCCAGCCCTAATTACAACTAGACTTGGGCCTTGTTTGGGGAAAGCAGTTAGCATGAGCAATTAGTAAGAGCAGTTTTGATGAGCAGTTAGTAGTTAACAGTTTACTTTTGTTTGATATATTTACCATTAGCAATTAGTAGTTTTAAAGTGTACGTAAAATGACAACTATGGACATAAAAGGTATAATAAATATTAGCTATAATAGCAAATGAGGTAATTATTGACAACTATGGGACTAATTTGTCTTTTTTACAAACTACTCTTGTGAAATGTTGTTATCATCAGCATTTGCAAAAGAGTAGTTTTGGATGCTTACCAAACAAATCTAACAGTCAACACTTCTAGTCAAAATGTTGATTGCCGAACAAGGCCTTGGCCATTGGGTTGGTCAATCGGGTTAGTTGATTGGGTTTTGGGTTCGTTTTTTTTTTCAGTTTTAATAATTTTGGATTTGAAATTTTCAAATTGCAAGGGGTTTGTGTTGTACCGGGTTTGATCCAACGGATTTATACATTTGGTTTGTTCGATAGAAGTATTGTTTTAGTAAAACTTAAACACGATTTTCACTTTTGTAAAAATTATTATTATTTTATTACGTTTTTAAAAAATGAAATTATAAAAAGTGCACTTATAAATATTTTATTTGACAAACAGGTTATTTCGGTCTGATCAGTAAATCCCATATTAAACCAAGTTTTTTCAAGTTCGGTCAATTTTGAGTCCGGGTCGATATTTTGGTGTTTGTAACCCACTTTTTTTGGGTTGGTTTACGGATCAATTTCAGGTCAGGAAAAAGTAGTTAACTTTTTACTCCATCTTGCCCATTATATATCCCACCGGATCCAGTAAAGCCCATTATCCCAGGCCAGGGAGGATCGATAGACCCTAGGATCCTTTTGTAGGAAAGCTTAAGCTAACTCATCAGTTTCAACTAAGCTTCAGCTAAAGTTAGATTTACTAAACAGACCCAAAGTCTCAAAATTACATGTTTGTAATATAAGTGTTTTTAACCACATAAGCATGCCTTTACTGGAAATTTGGTCATCACTTATCATTAAACTATCTTCATAAAGTGATACTTTAAAATATCCCGACAAATTGATACAAGTACGGGTTATTCCTATTATATGTGAACTATTGATTATGCACAATAATAATTTTGACAAAATAAAATGTTATACTGACTTACTGTACTCATTATACATGAATTATATTATCTATTTTTTTAAAATTTATTTGAAATGATTTATTTACTACTCACTCCGTCCTCCTCAGTTGAGTGTCATTTTTGGCTAAAAACATTGTCCACAAATTGTGGCCCATTTAACTAGTTAGCTTTTAATTTTTATAGAAAAATCTCCTTTATACCCCTATTATTTAAGGTTGTAAATTGAAATACTAACACATTCAATAAGAATAGTGTTGGAAAACATATTTTAATTTAACTAAAATCCTCTTTTATTAATATTTTCTTAATATTTGTGTCTTGGTCAAAAATGACATTCGGTACTTGTTGTTAGTGAACCCTAAACACTAAACACCCACCCTTTTTCCACTATAAAATGTGTGCTTAGTGATCCCTTTCGGTCTTTCCTCCTTCCTCATAGCAGCTTTTCCTACCGTACTTCAGAGGTAACTCTATATTTCTCACTATATTAAACTAATGGTATTGTCGCCCATATCCTGTAAATGTCAATTAAACCGTGCTTTAATACTTGTTCTGCAGCCGAGGGGAGTTATTGAATGATTTTTTTTGGCTATATATGTGTGCGATAGACGGACACACTTGGTATATTTGCTCTGCTTTTGTGTTAGTATGATGTCATTTACTTAACTTCTGTTTTTAGAGTGCAAGTTCTGTTATCTGGTGAAAGGTGACTATCATTCTTGTTATTTCCTGGTGATGGCAGTGATGCCGTGTGTGCTAAATGTTGTCGGAGATAAACTGCTTTGCTGGTTGTTTAAGCTTTTCTTTGTCGACTTCAATGTTTTACTTTCTGATGATAGGACAGTTAAAGTTTTATGGCGTGCCTTTCGGTATTCTGTATGTAAAGCTTGGAAGTTTACTGTCTAGATTTTCGAGGAACTGTTTCTTGGATGTTTGATGTTATTTGCTGGTGTCTATCGCGGTTAAAGGAGGGGAGTTGTGTGGTAGGGCACGATACCTAACTCTTTAGTCGTTAGATCTAGTCACATCCCTTGGCATAGACCAATGCTGAGATGTGTGTGTATGTGGTGAGAATCCCATATGGTCTTTGCTAGCCGACCCCAAGTGGATTTGGGACTTGGCTTTGGAAATGAAGAAGAATGTTGGATGTTGTTTCCATGGTGTGCCATCTAATACACTGTCAATGTGCTATTTTGCACCATAAGCTGTGAGGTACTTAGTATCTAATTATATTTTAGTTTTGCACCATAAGCTGTGGATTTGTTTTATGTTCTATTTGCAGCTTCTGCAATATTTAGTAGTGCTAGCATCTTTATTGTTGTCAGAAGTCTTAGTACTAATATGTTTCATTCCTAGTACAAGTTTTGAAGAGGGTTGGTGATAAAGTTGATCGTTTCCTTGGAAACTCTAGTGTAATTTCAACAGATGAAACCTTCTTATCTCTATTTCCTTAAAGAAACTTTTTTTCTTAAAATTTTCTTTTACCTCTTTTTTTCCAAGGCAACTTTCAAACTTACTTAGGTGTTTATATTAGCTGTTCAGTTTATATTAGCTGTTCAGTTTAGGGAAAATCATTGTCATCGGAGTTTATTTCTCATGACAGTCTTTTTAAGCACTGTTTGTGGTATCATGTGTTCTAAGTTTCTCTGTCCCTGGAATATATAGTTGATGAAATTTGGATGGTGAAACAACATTCTTTTTCCTTTTTAAGGCTTACAGTTCTAATCCAGACATCATGTCAAGTTTCTACTTTACTCGTTGGTAGAAATTGTTACATGTCTGGAACAACAAAGATAGAGGAAGATGTTGGTGGATGGGTTTCCCATCTATCTTCATTATTCCTCTTGTAAGTGTCTGGCGTTGCTCCAGTGGTGTTTCATTTCTACTGAGCTTCTCTGGACTCTATAGTTACTTGAATTCTTGAGTTTCGTAGTGATGTTGCTTTAATGCATCTTCTTTCATGTGCTTGGCAAGTTCGCAAACATAATCTGCCTAGCCCGTGGCTTTTTGTAACCATAGCCGTCTAGTTTTGTACGTAAAATGTTTATTTTTTTTCGGGGTATCCTCCCTGGCCTTGGGTGATTACCCTTGGAAGTATTTGAATCTGGGGTCATATTCCAAGTGAAATTGCCAACAGATGGGGCGCCTGCCATCATTTTATCGGTTAATGTTCAGCCAGACATAAGTCAGGTGTCTACCCATCATGGTAGCCACCGTTACATATCTGGGAGATCAACTATGGAGAAAGAAAGTTGTTGGATGGGTTCCCCATCTACCTTCATTGGTTCTCTTGTAGGTATCCATCGTTGCCAGTAATAAATTTTCAATATTATTGAGCTACATCTGGATTCTACATCTCTATTCGTAACACTTCACCAATTCTGTTTTTGCTGTCCTTCTCTCCTCTTGGGCCATGGCGTGGTTTGACTGCTGCCTTGCCCATAGATAAACTAGCTCTGTTGGTCCCTGAGAACTATATGTTTAGTTGATAGGTTATATTCCCCTTTTTGTTGTTTTTTGTAAAAAGATAAACCAGTCTGCATACCTGTGATCGTGCTATTCAGGCTTGTTACCAGTGAAGTACTAGCAGCTACAACTTGTTATAGCAGCTGTGGACATGGGGAGAGACTTCATCAAATGTTGGCACTGTCCATGACATTTTCTTGATTGGTGATCATGGCCTGGTATGTTGTACAAATGGTTATCTGATTTGCGCCTTTGTTTGCTAATTTTCGGTATATGTCTATATATTCTGACATGTGACCCGGTTATTTCTGTTGGTAATATACTTGGGATGCCTGATAGACCTACCTGTCATATACGAGTCAAAAAATGTTCCCCAGAGACCCATTTTGTAGAACATCTCAGTTCCCCAGAGACCCATTTGTAGAACATCATGAGATGTGCTATGTGCTTGAAGTCCCTGCCGCCCTTTGAGGTCTTTCTCGAGACAATTTAGAAGTTGAAGTGTTATTTATGTATGAGGTTGAAAAAATTATATTGGCCATGAACACATTGTTTTTTTTATAGATAAGAGCCATGAACACATTGTACTCCATCGAATCAACTTGTCTGAGCTGACGGCTGAAATTGCAAATGAAATGGAGGGAAGACTGTCATGGACATTGAAACTGTTGCTCAATGGAAAGTTGATGTGCTCAAAAATCAGGATTGTTGGCTTGAGCTCATCTATTTGTTTCGTAACACTTTTACAGTCAAGAATGCTTGTATGTTTGAAGTTAGCATTCACACAAACGTATTGGTCTGCTCAAAACCATGTTTTTTTGGCTTGAATAATAGCTCATTAAATTTTTTCACTACACTATTATAGTCTCCGAGTATGCTTGTATGTGTGAAGTTAGCATCCAATTATCCAAACATACTTATTACAAATAAGATAGTGAGTTGTAGCATCTAGGTTGTATCCTTTCAATGTATGTCATTAATTGTGCCGGACACTGATGATGATGAAAGTCAAGCTGTTGATAATTGTGCTTTGTCATTCTATTGTTCTTCTGGTCCTTAGATATGTGATGAGTGATGTCGGATGAGGGTTTTGAAGTCCTTCAATAGAGATGCTCCAAGTTGGGAATCAAATTAAAGAAAAGCCGCTTTTTTTTGAGAACTAGTATTTTCGTGGTGCTTAAAGTGTACATCCTTTAGGCTTTCAGCCAGCATTACATTGTTCGCTACGAGTTTCCTATTCATATTCTGCTTAATTTGTTCGCCATTGGTCAATCAGAATGTTGCAGCTCCTTGAATGTTTATTGAGCAAGTGAAACCTTAAATGTTTATTAGTCATGCGAAACCACTGCATGTTTCCTTTGATTGTAACTGAATAATCTAGTATTCTTGGTTGGGAAGATACCAGTATTAGTATGAACTTTGGAGATGGTATCCTGCTTTGCCGCTGTTGGTCTGTGAATAAAATCATTGGGAATGCATGAAAGTGCAGCCATTTTTGGTTCCCCTAAGTGAAGTACGGATTTGTTTGCTGTCTCTCCTACGGAGTACTATTTTTTGTCAAACCATCCTTTTTTAAATGCCATTGCTCATCTTTTACAACAATTCTGTCAATTGTCATGTAAACTAGTAATACAGTTTATCATTTGTGTTCAACTTGGGTTGCGAGTGCTAGAGAATTGAAGCTTGTTCATCTTTAGTTCTTTACTTGCATGATCGCATCTAGAAAGGAAAAAAAAAAGAAGGATACAAACATGAAAGTTTTACTGGCTATAGGAAGCTGGTATTGTTTTGTTCGTAAATTCAAATTGGAGGGTTCTAAACTAATTTCTTTTTTTTTTCATAAGTTAACTGATGATATTTTGATGAATGGAAAAGAACTACGGAAATTGGTTTTACTGATGTACTTGACTACTTGTTCAAAACATGCGGATCTTCTTCTTGCAAAACAACGGGTGAGATGACTAAATGGTGGTTTCTTGATTATTGATTGCTTGTGAAAGGAGCATTTCAAGAACTATTTTATGTTGTTCCATGCTCTTATAGGGAAGGAATTAAAGAAACGATAATTATCGTTTGGCAAATTTGACACAAGGAAGTAATATTGTTTCTGTTAACTACAAGTCTACAACAAATAAATAAACTTTGTGAGATAGACAAGATGGTGTTGTTTCAAAACCAAGGTGTACATGTGGACTGTGGTTCCTATATTTGTGATGTTAATACTGCGATTTAGAACAATACTAGAGTGTTTTCAGAATGAAAAGGGACTAACGTTTTCAAAAGCTTTGAGTTAAGGGACTAACGTTTACAAGCTTGTGAGAAAAGGGACTCATGTAACAGAAAAAGTTACACCCTTAAAAGTCTCACCTCAACACTGGCACGTGATAAGTTAGAAGTTTGATACTTAATTATTTGTTTTAATCATAGTGTTTTTTACTAGTAATAGTTTATTTGGTAGTAACATATGAAAATTGGGTTTGTGAATTTATATGCTAAATTATACATGTATTAAAATTTTAATACAATAGTTTTTTTTATCCTTTTAAACTTATGATTAAGTGATTAAATTAATTATGTGTTTTTTTTTTAGAACCTAGTGGATAATTATGCTAAATTAAATTTTTGTCGATGTTAGGATTGGATGCTAAATTAACTATTGTGGCTTGAAAATGTTGGATGATTTTGAAGACTTAAGGTGTGTTTTAGTTGGCTGGAAAGAATATGAAATGAAAATGAATTGAAATGTAAAAAACTGAAAAAACTGAACTGAAGTGAAAAAAAGTGAAAAATGTTGAACTGAACTGGAAAAAACTGAAGACAGTTAAAATTATAACTAAAACTGAACTAAACTGAATTGAAAAAAACTGAATTAAACTAAATTGAACTGAAAAAAACGGAACTGTAATACTAGCGACGAACAAAACACAAGCTTAGATGGCTTAAGTGAGTATGAAAATAGCAGTGAATTAGATAGCCTAGTGGCCACTGATGATGAAGGTGACAACAAATCAGAATCTCAGCCCTTACTTTTACGTAGATGTTGTTTTTGAAACACAAAAAGAAAAAAAAAAGAAATAATGCACTAACAGCCATCTTAACGACAATTTTACTCCAAAACAACAGGGTCCCTTTTCTCACAAGGTTGTAAACGTTAGTCCCTTGACTCAAAGCTTTCAAAAGCGTTAGTCCCTTTTCTTTCTGAAAACTCAACAATACTATACAACGCTGAATGTGCTGACCTTGATTTTTTTTGCAGTCATAGTATACAAAATGAAGGCATGTATTATAGACCGCTCGTTTTATTAGACCGCTCGTTTTATCCGTGATGACAGACCTTATTATCCGTCACGACGAATATGAGAATTTTTTAATATCTGTGACGACAACTTTTAATATATGTGATCCGTCACGACAGATTGGAAAACCTGTGGTGACATATAGGAGGTTAGGGCGGTAAAGGGGAGGGGAGGGAATGGTAGGACGGTGGAAGGGGAGTCGAGAGTCGGCCCTTGAGAGGACGGGGGAGAGAGGACTCCGCCCAAGGTATCGCCCCGAGAAGGGATGGGGGAGAGGGTCGGGTATTATATTTTTTAAGAAAAATAAAAAAGAAGAAGATTAGTGGTCCACAATGCATGCATTTTGTGTGATATGAGTGGGAAAAAAAATCAAGGTTAGCACAAATTCTAATACTAAGGGCAAGTTGCAAGTGAGTTGCAACCACAGTTGCAGGGATAATGTTGTTGCAACTTTGCTAAAGTTGCAAGATGGGGTATTCATATGAATACCTCACCTTGCAACTTTCTCTTTCTTCTACAATAAATTTTTGTCCATTATTTTATTTTATTTCTTCTCAAAATTATAACATCTAAGCTTTTTTATAAAAATAAAAGAAAAAACTGTACAAACTCCCCCAGTTTTTCCTGAGTTTGTACAAAAATCCCTTTAATTTTTATTTTTGTAAGAAAATCCCTTATATTATGTTTTTCTTTTTATTTAACTCCATTTGAGTGATTTGAAAATTTAATTCCCGAAATACCCCCCATCAGTTTTTTTTTTCAATTTTT
>ONZK01005288.1:0-20771 GCA_900322385.1 Pharnaceum exiguum
ACCGAAACACAAAATTAATTGATTTGTTTGAGTAAAGGTTAATTTTGATAGTTTTTTTAAAATTAAATTTATTTTTAATTGTTGATCATTAATTTTGGTTATTATGTTAAGGTTTGTTATTTTTTTCTTTGGAGGAACAATGTTAATGTTCACTAAACTATGCTTTTTTATCATTATAATTTTAATAGGATATTTTACGTTTTGGTGTTCTGTGGTTTGGCCTAATTATAAATTGGTGTTACGAGGTTTGGATATTAATTTTTTGGTGATCTGAGGTTTGCTGCCGTTATCTTTTTAGTGGTTTAACCGTTAAGTGGCATGTTTGACTGTTAAAAACCCTCAAAGTATTAAAATATTAATTTTTCCAACTTTGTTTATTATACAGAAAGTTTAATTATTACTTTTTTAAATTTATTTGACAACTTACTTAGATTTCTATTTTCATTTCATTTTATTTTAACGGTCATAAATTGGACATTTAAAGGGGTAAATTGGACATTTAACATTAATAAATTTGAAAATCAACTGCCACATCACCAATTTTAACAGTCAACCCTTCAACTTAACGGTCAAACCACTAAAAAGTTAACGGCAGCAAACCTAAGGTAACCAAAAAAATAATATCCAAACCTCGGAACACCAATTCATAATTAGGCCAAACCTCATGGCACCAAAACGTAAAATATCCATTTTAATAAGCTAACACCGTGTAGACACTAGGTCTCATTGTCTCAAGTTTCAATTCTCTCTCCCTTTTTTTAGGTCATTCGGTTTCTAGGGATAATGTTTAATGTACAGTAACTAGTAAAATAAAAAGGCGGTTTATGGATATGGAAGAACTATAAGATGTACTCAATATTTGCGTCTTTTTAGAAAATTTGTGTGAACCAGTTTCTTCTATGAGACTAAGTGATAGGGTTCATTATTGTGTAGTCTAAGATTCATTATTGTGTTGTCAAGGGTTCATTATTATGTAGCCGAGGGCTCATTACTACCCAGTCTCATTTATAAAACGGGTTCACACAATTTTTTAAATGATCTAAGTGAAAGTTATTTGATTTTAAAAAAAAGTTAATAGTCAAGTGTCATCTTAAACATTAGAAGCACAATTGAATGGAGAAAAAAAAATTCGATAGCGAATATAGAGAAGTGATTGAGTATAAAAAAGGGTTCATGGATTCAGTTTTGAGTAGTTGGAGTTGATCGGCTTGTTCGATCTTATAAATTGAGCAAATTGTAAGACATTGGAGAATTTTGTTAACAACCAATACTTGCAATGTTTTGAAAATCGGACCGGATTGGTTGGTTCAACCGGCTTAACCGGGAACCGGTGGCAAATGGATAAAAATCGGACTGGTCAAACTTGGTCAAATTCCGGTCAGACCGGCCAAACCCGACTGGTTTGACCGGTTTTCACCCGGTTCTTGACCAAGTTTGACCAAAAAAATTTAAAATATATTTTTTAAAAAATAATTTTTAAATTATAAAAAAATACCGATTTTAACCGGATTTCAGTCTCGGTTGAACCTGTTAAACCGGTCGAACCAATGAACCTTTTGAGAGACCAGTTCGATGCCCGATTCGGTTTTCAAAACATTGAATAATTGTCATCGGAAGGGTTGCTATTCATGACACTTATAAGATCACTAAGCTATTACAAATTCTAGAGTTGAGGACATGGTCACCTATATATTTGACCCAAATAAGTATACACATAATTAAATAGTCCACTTTTAAATTTCAATACTTTCAAGTTTTTCCATCTAGTATTTCTCCATGCCAATAACCCTCACCACGCTAACCCATCTTAAAAGATGCGACCTTTCCTCCAAGGCAGTGGCCGAGTTAGGAATAAATTTTGATGAGGGCATATTTTAGTATAGTATTTTTTGGGCATATGGTCAATATATATAATATAATAATAATATAATTTAAAGCTAAACATAACAAAAATGAAATTGTAATTTTATCAAAGTAAGAATAATAATCTAGTAATTTATATGGATATTTAGAAAGTAAGCTTCGAACTTGTTGGGACAAAAAGTCAAATTTGACAACATTTATACTAAATTAGTAATCCATTCTATTATAAATTGAATTTATCGAAAACTCAAGCTGAAAACTAGATATAGATACGTGAGATATAGATGGATTTGAATGTTATTAAGTTCTAATTATAACTTGCATTTGTCACTTAATAATACAAGCACAGTCGCACTTAGTGGTCATTGGATGGGGGGAGTTCTATTTAGAGATTGAGGGCATGAATGACTATAACTCTTAATACTTTTGAACTTTGTTGGGGGCATATGACCACATCCTCTAATATGTAGCTCCGCCACTGCTCCAAGGTTCCAACAACCACCGTCATTTTCTCCTTCCGTTTACCTTTATTCTCTACAAACTCTCTGCTTATCGAAGTCGCCATTCTTCCCTAAACAAAGAAAGCCGACAAAGTCACCCGTGACGCCTCCATATTTCAGCCATATGATCAGAGGTAATATACTATTTCTCTTAGCATGTTTCATATAAAATTTATTATTTCAAGTGGGTGCAATTGACCCCTTAAGTTAAAATATGCCTTCGCCCTACGCACATGATGACCTCCACTCGTATTCTTTGTTGATGCAATCAGGTTCATGGTAAATTAACTCCTCCAGTCTTCAATACCCACAGCCGTGGTCATCGTCAAAAGAAGTTACTCAAAAATTCCATAGCTTCTAACAAGGTTACAAGGATATAAGACTTTTCCACAATAGGCGAAAAACCTAATAGAACAATGCTGCGTAGAGGGTAATTGCTTTCCCAAAGAAAAAGCAATGCCGATATATGGAGACTAAGTGGTGGTGGATAATGTGGCTTCTAAATTTCTTTGCAAAAAAAAACTCAACAACAATAACAACAACGTCCCAGTGTAGTCCCATCTCAGAAGGGTACTTAGGGAGCGTGATGTACGCAGTCTACCCCGATTTGATAAATCGGAAGACTGTTTCAAAAATGACCCACTTAGTACCTATATGAGAACCTCTTTGTGCCGCAGTGGGCAAGGACTTCAAAGGGTAATTGCTTTCAATTTCTACCACACGTTAAAAGATGCATATCTTAATTCGACGAGTTCTTTCCGTGTGCCAGAGAACCTCGATCGTTTTAATATTTACCACATTCTAAAATAACCGGAAAAAAAAGAAGAAGTAAAATGGGTAATTTAATGCGAAGAGGTTCTTCACATGCATGTGATTATGTGACTTCAATCGTATGTGTAGTTTGGATTTCATATTAGGGCTTGTCAGCATTGGGGGTAATCATTAAAGGGTAATGGGTATGAAAATAAAAGAAAACAGAGGAAGATGATGATTGGGGCTAGTGGTGAATGGAAGAAAATGGAGGTGAGAGAGTAATCATTCCTCCCCAATTGGTAGTAATCTATTCAAGCCCTCTCCATTGGAATAATCATTCCCCCCATTTGGGAGTAATTATTCCCCTTCTCTCCCTATTTTCTTCTTCAACCACCACTACCTCCACCTCTTTTCCTTTTAAAATTCATCCCATAATCCCCTCAATCTTTACCGTCAATTCAGGCATGGCCTTAGTTTTAAATTTTAATAACGTTCCTAAGGAAATGACAATAGTTGTTTTTTTTTTTGGCTGAATACTGTGGGACTGTGGCCAACTCTGCGTCATGCAGGTGCACAAGGTGATACTTTTTTTCCCGAGGCAACCACAAAATTGAGGCTATTGACTATTATCGAAGCATAATTCAACATTTCAAGCCTAAGACAAAAGTAATGAAACCGCAACCAGATTACCAACTTCAGATAAGATGGATTAATAGATACTAGGAACTAGGAACACATTATGTAATATTTCAGGTTAGGTACACAAACCCTGCACGCCTACTCTACTTTCAGCAGTTAAGTTTCAGCAATATGAAGCGAACTCGGAAGAGACAACAATGTATACACATAGATCCTTGACTTATCTTACACAGCACAAACGTACATTCCTTGGTTAATCATAAGGTAACGAGACAGCTACTTAGAAACTCTTTAATCGTTGCTGCTTCTTTTGAAATGGTAACTCATCCAGCCATCTTGCATCCTAAAAAGCAGTAACCAAGGTATAAGAACCATCTGATTTCAAGTTTGAAAATCAATTTGAAATTTCTTCAGTGAACCAGGCATTTAATCACATTTAGCTTCATAGCAATCTATAAATAAACACATTTACACACGCTATCTTAGGAAACCTATCTTGATCGATCATTAACATAGTTCACACAAACTATCACTGGTACTGTGGTACATGATTATTTTTTCCTCAAAATAGTTAAGCTTTCAATTCCTCTTTTATGGTCAAGACAGAATGTGAAACTGTTAGTTCTGAAGCCTTTGTCCATAACATTCCCCTGTCAATTAGCAGTTCAGTGGGATCATCCCATCAAAGATGATGATGCTTTTCATCTCCTTCAACATCTATTGTAGACACAGTATGCAAACAAAAGGTCAACAAGCAAAAGAGTATTCTTGTTGCACACATCACAAGCAAAACACTTTTTTCAAGAAGTTTGAATTTGCCATGGTATTGGTATGCCACGGCTATTTCAATCAAAATGACAATAGTAAGTAAAATTTCCATGAAGCTTCAACTTACTTCTCCCGAAAGCTTAACTTAACTGCTGGAGCTCCCACAACAACAAGAACAACAGAGAGCAGCAAAAAAGTAAATCAAGGTACACCGTCTACAATCACATGAACTATTTAGCAAAATTGGAAATTTTCACAGAAATGACAATCAAATGAAGCTCAAATATATGCATAATAATGTGGATCGGTAATTATAACCTAATTGGATTTCACTCACGATCGTTCTTCAGATAAATGTGAGTTCATTAGTATCTGCCATAATTGTGATTTGACTCTTGGTTTTAATAACAGATACCACCTAGAGTTTTTCCTTGCTTTGCTTATATGATGATATCTCAGTTTCACGAAAGAACTCAAAAAATTTCATAATGTTGTGCACAAGGTTAATATTGAACAAAGGCACCAGAAATAGAAGCCATGACAACCGAGTACAGTATAGTTCAACATTTCGTACCTCATACAATAGTAGTTACTAGAGATACTACAGAACCCAGATGTTGTAATACTTCAGGTTAGATCCCTGCTCACCACTCTACCTTGAGCAATTTAGTTTTAAACAAAAGCAAACTCTGAAGATATACTAATCTACATGGTTCCACTGGCATACAAACAACAAGATTCCTACACAAATCCTTAATTTATCTACAAATAACAACAACAGCCAGTCTAATCCCATCTCAGATGGGGTACTGAGGGAGCTTGATGTACGCAGCCTTACCCCGAAAAATTAGGAGACTGTTTCTAGAAAAATCCTTAATTTATCTGCCAGCACCCAAATACTTACTTAAGGTAAACTAAAGACTAAAGTGAACAAGATAGTTGATTAAAATCTTTTCACACCTGTAGCTGCTTCTGCTGAAATCTGTATCTCCTCAAGCCAAGCAGCACCGTAAACCGGAGTAAATAAATTGTAAACATAATTGTCCGGTTCCAAATACAAAACTAAACAACTACTACGTACACTAGAAGGGAATAGCGGTGTGTTGTTTGAATTGCGCCAATTTCATTTTCACTGCACTTTAAAACAGCTTGTAAGGCTTTTTTTTCTCAGAAAGAGACATTCGATAAGAAGCTTTAGGGCCAATTTTCTTCAGATTGATCTGATCTCGTCCACTGACTTTAAGCTAAGCTTAAAAGTCAACTCCCAAGCAGTCAAGCTCAGTTGACGTAGAAACAAATCCAGAAATCCACCCAATGTATTGTTTCAAAATAATAGACTTCAGGCCAAAGATGGTCAATAGAATACTCTACATTTCCACATTGGTGATGAGAATTTGGACGTGTCATACTATGAAGTGAAAATGAGAATGCTAGAGAAGGTCATAGATAGTAGAATACACAGCATTGCCACTCTTGGTTTAACCTGTTTGAGTGTTCGGATTCCAGGAGCATTACTTGTGGATTGTAGTTAAAGTGAATGAAGAAGCACAATTGTGATTTTGGTCTTCGATGTATTTGAACCAATTTAGGATTTTAGGTTGTCAAGTGTTTGGATCAACGTAGCCTACGGGGCTAAGCAGAAGCAGGATCATCATATGCTTGCTGGTAACATGCACATTCCGATCCCTTCCTCTTGTTCTATCAACTATCATTCAGATTACTGACCAAGTACACACAAAAGTCTTTATAGATATGATAGTCTTTTTAATATTCAGAAATTCCTTCAATGAAGCTTCATTTAGTTTTATCCTGCTCCATAGGGTAACGTATATCAAAACAAATTTAGCTGTGTCTGGTAACCAATTTTTTCGAGGATTAAAATTATCTCCAAGGACTCTTAACACATATTTGACTAGTACATAACTAATTTTCCTAATTTTCTATACGGCTTATATGCTTAAGAAAGAATGCAAAATTGTTGATTCTGAATGTTTTGTCAAATGTATTCCCCCAATCACTATGAAGTATAACATCCCATGAAATATCACGATTCTATTCAACTCTTCAAGCAAAATAACTTGAGATTGTTTACACAGAATGCGCAGAAGGTCATCATACTAAAGATGAAAACCATAGTTGCCTACTTGCATCTACTACAAGCAAAACACCATTTCAGAAAGTTCTGATATGCCATGGGTATAACATATCTATTGTTATCAATAGCCCAATTGGTCATTATAATTTCAATGAAGGTTAAGCATAAAGCGGATGCTTCGCAACTACTGAACCTGTTATACTCAAGTCTTGTGCTACATAGTCCGACTTTGGTGTTTCATAATGGTGTGCCAATATTTGTCTCACTTACATCTCGATTGTTCGTGATTTGTTAATACATTTAAAAAAATTACATTTACTAATTACGAACAGTTTAGATTGACGTGGCACATATATTGTCACATCATTATAGGCGCAAAAACCGAACTGTTACACCATATCACCAAAAGGCTATGGCAACTAGCATGAACAATGGTGTAACCCACAGGGCTTTAGCTTGACCGAGTAGCGCAGAACTCAGATCGACTTTAAGTAGGATTAACCATCCTCACTAACCTAGCAAAAAGGACAAAATGTAGAAAAGAAAAAGGACGACAAAGAAGCCACATATGGGTAAAAGAGATTACATAAGTCTACTTTAATTTTTAGCACAGGAAGTAAAATATGTGACTATTTGCAGGCATGTCACAACTTTGGAATAAGCACACTGTAAGCTCATAAAAAAAACGGCAAACTTCAAAACGTTGAAGAGTTGAAGAGCAACTTCTCTTGTAGTTTAAGCACACTGTAGTATCATCTACTTGGATTATTATCATAGAAAAACAAGGGAGACCATAACTCAGCAGGAATATAAGTGAAGCAAAATGGAAAAATGTCATAGAAACGCAATCAAAGTCATTCTCAAAACAAAGTGCAAGCCAGCTATATATTACCTATTTGGATTTGCTCTGATGTTTGAGACTGTCTTCCAAGCTTGTGTACCTAGGCAACCTAGCAACAATAAAAAAAAAACTCAAGTTAGAAACACCTCATCAGAATTATATCATCCAAAGCCACAAGACTACTGCATAGTAGTGATCTTACGTACCCTTTTCCAGCAGCAAGTTTTTCATCACGTCCAGAATTGTTCAAAGCCACAAGACTGTCAACATACACAACTCCCCCACGCTGAACCTTCCATCCCCCGAGCCACAGAAACTCTTCCGGCAAACAACCACGAATGTTAACATTCTTCAACTCACCCGTCCTCACATTCACCCAGAAATACTTGCTCATTTCTTCAATTAACACCTCCCCGCCATCCTCCGAAACCATCACTAACTTCAAATCTACACTAAGTCGATCCTTTGGCAGCGCTTCCATGTATGGGAACCTCATCAACTTAACTCACTTCCTATCACTCATTTTCATCCCATACTCCTTCCTCAACCACACCTCAATAACTCTCCCTTCTTTCGGCCCGAATTCCACCTGAGCTAATAAATCACACCCAGAAACCACAAGCATAGGGCGGGGGGAGTCATGGCTCTCGGTTGCACTGAAGCCGTGGTAACTCCCATCGGAATCGAACCCGGGTAACTCACTAACGTAGAACTTCTCAGTAGAAAGATTGAACTCAACTATAAGGAACGCATTGTCCCACTTTTCCATTCGTTGACAGACTTTCATTACAGTGTTGTAGTTGTACACTTTTGGAGGATTCACAGCACCTACCATAGCAATAAATTTAAATTACCATTAGCTAAATATTTACCGTTGTTGTTACTCTTTGGGTAAGCTAAGTAGTGTGGGAAATTGAAATTCTGGTCAAGTTTTCTCCACGTGGTTGCTTTGAGAGAGTAAACTCTGACTTCTCTTGGTAAGGTTGTGGGTGCCTCATTATTGGGCTGATTGACCATCACGATCTTGTAGTCGTCCG
Source organism: Pharnaceum exiguum (assembly GCA_900322385.1). Lineage (NCBI taxonomy): Eukaryota > Viridiplantae > Streptophyta > Magnoliopsida > Caryophyllales > Molluginaceae > Pharnaceum > Pharnaceum exiguum. The sequence continues at coordinate 8,497 of ONZK01005288.1, forward strand.
AAAGAGAGTCGTAGCCGAGGCTATAGTCGACCCAGTGGGCCTCGTTAACAGGCTCGAGTGTGTGGGCCGGGATGAGGTGGAAAGTGTTGTTGGTGGGGTTGTAGAGGGAGAGGTAGTTAGGGTAATCGGAAATGCCGAGAATGCCATGGGCTGAGCCGAAGATGTCGGCGTCATGGGAATTGTAAGTGAAGGGTATAGGGAGGGTAGTGAGGGGATTGAGTGAGGGGAGGGGTAGGGTATGGATTTGAGAGGAGGAGTAGCTGGCCAGGTGGAGGGCGGAGAGGGACTTTGAGGTGCGGGTGATGTGGGTTAGGGTGAAATAACGGCTGTTGATTAACGAGTTCCATGATTTGGAAACACATTTGAAGCGGGCTAAAGGCTTTGCTGGGAGACGGATGAGGATTTCTGTGATGAGGTCGAGTGTCAGGTTTGGGGGGTCTTGATTTGAGTTGTCCATTTTTGTAGTGGGATGAGATGGGAGAGTGATGTACGGTGTCTTCCGGGTTGATAATGTTGAGGTGTGTGTGTGGTCGTCGTTTGCGGTCGTGTGGGTGCTAATATAATTTGTTCCACTTTCTAGGGCAGTCTAAATGAAGTCGTCCAGTCGTTGTTGTCTTAACCAGGGGTTTGGAGTATATCTTCTCTTTTTATTAAATATTGTTTTATTAAATATTTTATTGAAGTTTAAACATATCTTCTCTTTTTAAATAAATATTTAATTTTTTATATATAAGGCAAAATTACCCAAAATAATCCCAAGTTGAGCAGAATATCACGCAATAATCACAAGTTTGTAAATTACCCCCAATAATCTCAACTTGACCCCCTGAATCCCTGAATAGTCCCATATATCCCTGAACAGTCTAATGATTTCCGATTAGGCCGTTTTCGGTGTACCTTACATGCGTGGCATCTATTTAGCAGGTGTTTGCTTTATTTTAATTTGAGCCGGCAACCTTGGGGAGTTAGCAAAGCTTACATGTACCCCGAAACAAATAATTTAAGACAAAAACTCTTCACGTGGGAATGCTTTATTTTAATCTGAGTCAGCAATCGTGGAGTTAGCAACCCCCCAATAGGTTATATGGAATTTGACTAAAGCAATATACATCGAAAATGAGGTCCAGTGCCTATGAAGTTGAAATAATTATCTCCATCTTTCAGCTTTAGGTAATTAAGGACTATAGCAAAATGGCTATGAAAACCTTCCAATACTTCTTATTTTTGGTGAAGTTGTTGGAAGTCAATACTTCAATGCAGCAATTGGTCAATCTCGAAAACAACCTCTCTGTTTTCTTAAACAGGGGTATGGTTGCGTACATCCTGACCCGAGTACCCCCAGTGAATGGGATTTACACTCGTTGTTGTTGTTGTTGTTGTTGTTGTTGTTGTTGTTGTTGTAATATACATCGAAAATGGCCCAGTCGGAAATCATTAGATTGTTCAGTGATATATGGGACTGTTCGGGAATATAAGGGGCCAAGTTGGGATTATTGGAGGTAATTTACGAACTTGGGATTATTGCGGGATATTCGGCCCAACTTGATATTATTCTGAGAAATTTTTCCAAATTAAATTGTAATATGTACATTTATTAATATTTTATTGGATAAACAGTTCGTTTCAATCAGGTACGGTTGAACCTAGAGTTTATTGGGCTTTTCGGGTTCTGGTCGAGTTTTGCATGCTCATAACCCACTTTTTTCGGATCCGTTTCGGGTCGGGTAAATTTTTGCTTGGTCTATGCGTCTACCCGCGGGGGCGTGAAAAGCCCCATGCGTCTACCCGCGGGGTGGTTTGAATGCGGATGGTAAATAGAGTCGCTACCAACTATTTTTATTTAGGAAAACAATTGGAAAACCTTTTATTTATTAGAGCTAATGAAAACCACTTGCTTGCCAATTTACAAAGAGGGACAACCGGACAACCGTAGGGACTTTGCCAATGTAAGGTTTCGTGAAATGCGTGAAACTAGAAAACTGTTGGGTTTGGGGGTGAAGTTGTTCCTCTACTAGTGCAAAATAATCGTTATATGCACTTAAACCAATCAAGTTGATTAAACAAACTAATGCAATTTTATCTAGTTTAGGTGATGTCTGATGCAAATATTTGATGTTAGGCGAAGTGTAAACATGCAAACCGTATTCCTCTTTTAACACATAAAGTAAAATTACATGTTAAAGTGACCACTTTACACATTTATAAGTCTACATTGCAAATAATGTGATTATTGACAAACTGAAATGTAATGGTAGTTTTTGAGAGGGAAAGAGAGGAGATATGTTTACCTTCAGTACTTGATTTGGAGGTCTATGATAAGACCCTTCTTATGAGCTAGTTGTATGCAAAGCGGGAGAAATGGGACGAGACTCGCCTAATAACTCCACAAAACACGGGGTAGGTGCAAGATTGGGGTGCTAGGTTGCTTAATTATGCTTGTTTAGGTGATGTATCGTGGTATTACCGCGGGATGGGGCTTAGAGAGGGTTGGTTTTAGGTGTATTAAGCTAGACTAGGTGAGAGAGGGAGAAGATAATGCATTCATCAAATGCGGCGTGAGCAATAATGACGAGTTAGGGAGGTATTTATAGGGGGTTTAGGTCGGCCAGGGAATATTCCGGAAGAAAACGGGATAAAAAATTCCCCTGAGACGTGCGCTCGGCGCACGCGTTGTGCGCGTCCCGCACGTCCACGTGGCGTGCCCTGCGCCGGCCGCACGTATCGTGCTACACCCGCACTCTTCCTGCTTTTGCCACGTGGCAGATTGTATATCCGTGCGGGTATACAGTTTGACTGTATAGGATTACCTTTTCATCTTATCCGGATAGAATTTTGCAGTGTTTTGGATCGACTTTGATTCGGTTTGGATATAAATTCCCCAAGAAAACTAATTAAATAAATAATTTAGCTACGGGATAATCTGATTTTTATGTGGACAAGACTGATTATTATTGGGTTGGGCTGTGTTATTGGACTGGGCTGACTGATTAATTGACTAATAACCATTAATGAGCTAAAATCAATCAATCGGAGGCCGAATATAGAAGAATTATAAATGAATACAATCAAGAAAGAGAGGGGAAGGTGATGGACACGACTACAAATCCCGTTTCTTGAACTTTCAAACATCCGTCAACAATAAGAGTATTAAAATAGATGCCAAATACAAGTTAGGTTTACATCATAAGGCGTGGCAAATACCCGGTAAGAATACCATACTTACAGTCTTGTTTGGAGCAATGCTATGGGCATATTCGGTATACCCTTTATGCGCGGTATAGCGTGTGGGGCAGAACCGGAAAGAAATCAAAACTAAATAAATCAAGTACCGTCCAAACAAATCAAGGTAACTGCTCCCACTATGTATTACTACCTCTGTTTCTTTTTTATTGTTCCATTATTCCATTTTGGGGCATTTCTTTTTATTGTTACACTTTCCTTAATTGGCATGTTTTATTTACAGTTTTGCTATTACATTTCGCTCTTGTTACAATACTCCTCTCTCGCACTATCCCCACAATTCCCACCAATTCTCCAAAAACTAGTTGTCTTCAAAATAATTGTGCCAAATTCGAAGTGGAACAATAAAGGTAGTATTTAATAGCTAGAATCACAACACACCTAAGTAAAGGTACTGTAGCATGGGTTAGTTGAATAAAATACAACTGACAAATAGGCTTTCCTCGTACAATGGAAATTGGGAGGAAAAGAAGATGCGGGAATAGTTTACTGAAATTCTCCATCCGTAAACACCCCACGCGTGCGTAGTCGGCACGCGGAATGAAGCAGTAACAGGTTACGAGAGAGATAACTGAATCGAGAGTAGACACAGAGACAAGGTGAGGGTGAAAAATGAATCATTTCACGGGTGCAAGGTTATTATATGGAGGGGTATAATGGAGAAACAATATTGTGCATATAAGACTTTCATGTTGTGCAAATCAGCTCCCTAATGTACAATGATACACCTGACATTTCATAAGTAGTTGAGAATTATAGTGGATAGTACAATTTAGTCCCGAATAAAATTCGTTTTTTTCGTTAACTGTTCACTATTTTGGTTAATCGAATATTTTGGCTGACCGAAAACGCTTAACTGTTTATAAAAAAAATATCGTAACAATGAACTGAACCTAAAACCATCTAACCCAAAACAAAATTATACGACGTTTAAACGGTTGACAAACTGTTATAATCGTTATTTTTCCATTTTGGTTATGGTTTGCAATTACATGTCAGCGGTTAATCGCATTTAGGCTTTTTTTTTTAACATATGTAACTTTTCTCCACATTCCTTGAGTTTGTTACTTAACGGTTTACATATACGCCTTTAGTTATAAATAGAACAATATTGTAAAGAAGTTTATGATCAAAATACACCTACAAAGCTTTAGACTTTCATCTGTATACTCTAATACTCTTTGTGAAGAAGGCTGATGGAAAAAAATGTAAAATGATCGCACATTGGCACTTGATATCTCCTAATTATGGTTGGACAGCACAATTTTTTTGGTTATGCGGTTAACGGTTCACTATTTTGATTAACCGAATATTTCGGCTAACAAAAAACGATTAACCGTGATAGTAGCGGTTCCATTATGGTTATAAACTTTCGGTCCCCTACTCAGTATCAGCAAGTCTTTAGTATAACGGGTATATCGGTACACTTTGTGAATCTTATATATACATATATATATAGGAGGCATGTTTTAGGAGCTCTAAAGCATGCTACATAGGATGGAATACACTTGAAGCATTTTTCGAAATCTCTAAGGTGTGCCACATGGAATGGAGTGCTATGAGCTATGACACATAGGAAATAAAAAACACCAATAAAAGAGTGAACAAAAAAAAAGTTCTCCCATGAACATAGGAAATATACACCGTTTTTTTTTTCTCTAGAAGAAATGAACAAAAAAGCTAAAATAGTAGCAATAATATATGTTTTAAAAAGATCCATCAAAAAAGGAACCATGAAAATCCATCAAATTTTGTCAACGGATTAATGTACATCATGTCCCTTCAAAAAAAAAAAAGATTAATGTGCAACATGTCAGTATGTCACCGATTGATTTTCCAAGGGATTAATTTAAAAAAAAAATATAAAAATGCTTGAGAGAATTTAAGTGGCCTCAACGTTGAAGAATTAGTAGCCAACACAATTACTTCCATTAAATTCTAGCTGAAATTTTATCCATTCGTTTAGTATGTTACAACTTACACGTGAAGCCGATGGAAACTTTGTGTGTGCATCTCTAAAAAAAAAAAGTCACCATTAATAATATATATAACAAACTGTGTACTAATCATAAAGAGAAATGCTTACTTCGTCATTAAATATTTCATACATTGTAATTTCATCCAACCCAATCAATTTCAATTTTTATGGGAAAACTATAAACTTAGGCCCAAATTCTTTAAAATGTTATTTTTTTAATGTCTAAGGCTTTGTTTTGTACTGGTTGAAAGCTTAACGTATTGAACTTAACTGGAAAAAATTAAACTAAACTAAATTTAACTGGAAAGAGCTGAACTTAACTGGAAAGAACTGAATTTAACTGAATTGGAATGAATTATAATGTAAATATAACTAATTAAACAATTAAATAGAAGAAACTGAACTGAACTTAACTGAAAAAAACTGAACTTAACTGAATTGAAACTTATAAAAAGCAGAGACTGAATAGAAATTATTTCCTGATAAATAGAAATCATACATATAACAATTTATCTAAATTGGGGCTCAATATGTGCAAGTTCGACTCATATACACTTGGCATTATAAATCTCAACAGTATAAAAAGGATTGATTTAACAATTGATGCTGCTATTATAATACTTCAGGTACGGACGTATTTAGTTCCAGTTAAGTTTTAACATAATATATTAATAGAGTTATTGGGAAAATTTATATTCTACATAAGGGCACTTAGAATCCTACATTGTTACAAAAAAAAGGTTGAATCATAACTAAAGTGAAATCCAAACTAAGTTAAATCAAACTCTTTTTTTATATAGAATATATATAAGATAATATGAAAATAAAATTGTAGACCGTGCATCGCACGGGCAAGAAACCTAGTTTATGACTAATTACAAAGAGTTATAACTAATGATATATGTTATAATATTAATTATAAATTTACAAGGTTTAATCGTACATCCCAATGTACCTAAGAATTGGAAACTCAGGCACAGCCCCACTCTTTCCCGCCAAACAAAAACCGCGCGCTTCCCTAAACTTTACAAAAACCCCTTTCCCCTTTCTTCATAACCATTCATTTACTTATTTCCTCGTGCCAGCCGGAGATGCTCCGCACTTTCTCCCTCTCCAAAGCACTGTAAGTCCCCCCCTCTCCCTCTCTCAATTCCATCTTTTATTTTTATTTTTATAAATCTAACTCTTCTCAATTTTTCAGCTTTTACATCAGCCAACCAAAACGAACAACAGCCCTAAATTCCCTCACTTTCGCCCTACGGAACCACACAATCGCCAAAATGGAAGCAGAAACAACAACAACAACAACACAAGGGTCTGGGTCTCCGTCGCGGGGAGCATTGGTGGTGCTAGAAGGGCTGGACAGGAGTGGGAAGAGTTCACAGTGTACGAAACTTGTATCTTATTTAGAGAATCTCGGCTACCCGACTGAACTATGGCGGTTTCCTGACCGGAGCACAAGTGTCGGGCAGATGATTTCTGGCTATTTGTCTAATCAGTCTCAGTTGGATGACCGTACTGTTCATCTTCTCTTCAGTGCCAATCGCTGGGAGAAAAGGTATTTGGATTTATTGGTTTTGCGTGTCATGTGTTTGTGGAAATGTGTATGTGGAATTTGAGTGGTTTTGCCTTTGTTATGTTGTTATTGTTGTAAGTGTATCAACTTATTGTGTATAGGTCTTGCTCTATGGAAAATTCATTATGCCTTTCTTAACCTCCTCATTCATATATGCAAGATCCAGAAGCGAGTATTGAATAACCATGTTGTTTGTGTTTTACAAATCCTAGTAATTATCATTGCTTTGTCATGCATCACATACATATGCGTTGCAGCCTTGTCCTTCTGTTTTATTGCCTCCTTTGAACTCCAGGCAGTGTGAAAAAACTATGAGTGTGATTGTAACTTGTAACTTGGACCCATTCGTTCCTTCTAGGTCGGCTCTGCTAGCTATTCCGGAAATCCAAAGAAAATAATTACTTAATCATGAGGTAAAACTCTGATGTACGAGCGAAATGGGGAAGGGGATTTTGGGGTGGGGACAGAAGAACTTCGTGTTCTGACACCGTAGCCTCATCAAGAGCAGTTTCTGGTCAATAGAGCTTGTTTTAACAAATGATCTCTCTGTCATTGTTTTTTCCTTTCTTCCTCCTCTATCTGTCTGTATTGTGTATGCACCCTCCCTTATAACTGCACTCCACAGGGGAATACCAGTGTATAATCTCGTCCATTATGCTCGCAGGTGCGGAGAAGTCGCAGTGCACAATCAATCCTTTGAAATAAACCCCTATGCATAGTGCTTCCTTAGATGCAAATGCTCTGTTCTTCTAACTATGTCTTAATATTGTTCTAACTGCTCTCCATGCAAAAGGGATCAGTTTAGGAGGAAACACAACCTCAAATCACTGATTATAGGAGTTATATGTGACTTTGCTGGATGTGCATTTGACAAAATATTCAGTCTGCTGTTTGTAACACACCAGAGTACTATATAGTATATTTCTGATCTAGAGGCACTTGCTGGACCACTTTGAGCTGCTTTTCTGATTGCTTACTTAAACAACAATTTCTTGGCTGAAAATTCTCGACATCCAGTGAACAAAAAAGCATGCAATCATTCATGGCGTGTTATTGGACATGCTTAGAATTCCTTGCAATAATTGGTTAGAGGCAATGACGACTTCGTGCTGTCCCAAAATGAGAATTTCGTTTTCCTGATCTGTTGAGATCCTAACCTTCACTGGTGATTGTTTGCAGATTTTGCCTGCCATAACCTTAACATATAACCTACCTGAAAAGGGAAAGGGATAAGCTTTCAGAAAGAAAAAGGAAAAGGAAAAGTCTCTGTGTTCCCACGCATTTCCTTAAATCTTTATATTTAAATGGAATATAGGGATGAGAATTTAGTTTTGAGCAGACATGTCTCCCATTGATGTGAAGATCAAAGTAACCTCCTATATATCCCTCTAGCCTCTAATCTATTCTATATATGGAACTTCTTGGTTGCTGACTTGCTGGAGTGCTGTTACTGTTATCATCATCAACAACAACAACAACTGAGGGTAAATCCCCATTCAGTGGGGGTGCTGGGGGGCCAGGATTTAAGCACGTGATTATGTGACTGGCAAGTTATCTAGTCTCTGGGTGATGTTAGTCTCTCATCCGATTGTGTAACTGTGACTTCTTAATCATGCTAACCTATACCTTAAGATTCCATCAACAAAAAAAAAAAACCTTATACCTATAGAGGGGTTTCGGGTATAGGAGGCTGTGCGTGAAGGTCTTGACTTTTGAGCTTGTAGAAATGTACTTTTAGTGTTTTAGTTCATTCATCTACTATTTGGTTTTTCAATTAGTTGATTAATTGCAATCTACATCAACAGATCGTTAATGGAGGATAAGCTGAAAGCTGGGACCACTCTTATTGTTGATCGTTATTCCTATTCAGGGGTGGCATTCTCATCAGCTAAAGGCCTCGATTTCGAGTGGTGCAAGGTAATTGTACTCACGGAAGCTTTCATTCTGTCATTATCCTAGCTATCAGATATTCAGATCAATGGAGATTGTGTTGAACTAAAATCTTTTTGTAAATGAAATCAGATACGTATTTATATTTGTATTTTTGGAGTATATGTATCACAATTATAATAACTTTAGAGTATGGGTCATATGGTGATTGAGTGGTTAGTTCCTGTTTTTACAATTATGTAGTACACACATCTTTTGATATTGTTTTTGCAATATGACAAAAGCTCTACTTCTTTGTTTGTAGGCACCAGATAAGGGGCTGTTGGCTCCAGATATTGTATTATACCTTGACATACCACCAGAGGTAATTGATCAATCTGTACTGGATAATGTGAACGTGCTTTACCACTTTGAGTACTAAAGGGAAAAATAGGAAAAGAGAAAAAGAGAAAAACACAAAAAGAAACGATAAGAAAATAGAAACTCGGCATTCGGAATTCACAGAACAAAAAATTGAATCTTATCTTCTCACCATGACTTGTTTTAATCTGTCTTTTTAGCTTTCTGGTTCACTCTTATCCTAGTTCTACACTAGTGACATGCAAAAACATTGATGTGGCACAAAGACCTTGACAACTTTTCTAAGAATTTTGCAAACTACATATGAGACGAGAAAATACTTTATTTGACTGTACAACATCTAATTGTGATCTGGAATTGCAGAAAGCTGCTGATAGAGGTGGTTATGGAGGTGAAAGGTACGAGCGTCTTGACTTTCAAAAGAAGGTTGCCGAGAAATATATGGCTCTTTGTGACTCATCATGGAAGGTATCATACTTATTAGCACATACTCTAAAAAAAATCTCAAGATGTTTACCATTCCAAAAAAATATGATGAAGCAGTAAGAATGGCTATATTTCCATCCCCTTATTGAATGCAAAAACATTGTATAATTTGATTCTTCTGTTTTCAAACCGATCTGGCAAACTCTCGCACGTCTCCATCTATGAACTACTTCACACACTGGATATCATGAACTTGCTCAAGTAGTTGGTTTAGAAGGGTTCTTTTTAAAACAGAAATCCTGGCCCAAGATAATGCTATTTTGGCAGTCTTATTGTAGTGTATCAGAACCTTCTTATTCCTATAAAAAGAAAAAGAAATGAAGACTTGTTGAGTTTGTAAAGATCAGTAAAACCTCTAGCATTTATTTTAACTCGTGCATGATGCTTCAGTGAAAGCTTGTAGTAAGGAGCCAACAAAAAAAAACTTAAACTTGGTGCCGTTATAGGAAGGACTGAAGGAGCCACCTCTTTTGTTTGGAGTCTTGTTTCGCATCTCATTCCAAATCAAATACACCTTTTTGGTAAATGAAGTAGCCAATACGTTTTGTTTTTTGGTTAAGAGTGTCCACCGTATGAATTACTATTTAATGCTTTCTGTTGCTCAAATCCATTTCACGATGTGGTTATGCTACTCAGAAACTGACTACATAAGTGATTACAGATTGTTGATGCCTGTTTATCTATGGAAGAGATCCACAAACAGCTCACCGACCTCGTCATTGGTTCTGTCAAAAGTTGCGAGCAGGGAAAGCCTCTGCATCAACTCTGGTCAAATTAACTACCTCTTTCTTTTGTTTTTACTTGTCCTTTTTGTTGATTTTGATGTCTATGACAATTGTTTTGAATTTGTACTAATGTAGGACTATAGGAGTTGTCATGTCCCATCGTTGTTCATAAGGCTGTGTTTAGTTTCTCCCCTATAAGTGATTTTGGAGTTGACGTAACTTAAGTACGGAAGTTTGCCAGTAAATTACCGCATTTGACAATTTTAAGTCGGCATGCGCGTTACAAGCTACTAATCTTTGTTACGAAGTATTTTACTATTTGGAATGACAATGTTCTCGCCCAACCCTCCAGAAACTACTAACCCGCAGTACTTTTCATCATCCAAGTTAGTTTCACTGATGAAAGTAAAGTTGTTAGTGACGCAAAACCTGTTCCGTGGCTTTGTCTGCCTGGTATGTGCCTATGTGGTCTATAAATTACTGCATTTGTCTGACAACAATTTCGTGTATCCTTGAGGTCCCAGCAGGCTTCTGTAGTTAATTAGAGTGAAAAACGGGTGTGTTCTGTTCTGCTGCGTGAACGACTAATTTCAGGCCGAGACAAAGAAGTCCAACAACTCCAAGTTCTGGAAGAGCATTACTACTCATCGTTCAACCAAGTCTCAAAGTGCTTGTAGTGATTTTGAGATATCGAGAAACAACTAGACCAATGGAAGTGTGTAGCGTGGGCTATTGTGACTCTGTTACGTGCATCCAGTGACTACCATTTATTAGGTAGAAACTAAGAAGCATTTTTCTACTTCATCATCGTGCCTGCCGACTACCCTTTTCAATCGTCAATCAACAGTGTCAATCACAGAATATGCTGATAGTTAGTTATCTATCGGTCATCACCCAAATTAGTTACACACTGAATACAATTTGGTCAGTTTAATTCCCTTTTTTTTTTCTAAAAGACAAATCATCTCAAAACCATTGACATGCGGAGTTATACACTATACTTGTATACGGTACTTCCGAACGAATAGAGCATTACTAAAATATCCAAAAAAAAAATGGTAAATAAATTTCAAATTTAAATAATCATCTTTTCTAATAGGAGATTTGTATAATCACTTTGCTGGATTGGTCAAATAACGGACAAGCACAAGCAATTATAAGCACCCCACATTGTTTGGGCACATCTTTATAACTTGTTGATTTGGTGAACCTTCACGACAAAACATCCCTCTCATTTTCGGGAGAAAGTTTGAAACTATTGGTTCACATGTAAGCAGATTTAAATATTAATTATTTCTTTTCAGTTATAGTACATGTAATTTTACGCTGAGTGATACATCATCATTAAGAAAACAAACCAATACGTGATGACTAATAGACATACTAATAACAACTTTATATGACTAATAGTTATGTTCTCTCAAAAAAAATAAAAATATTCACATAAGAACTTGGAGTTGTTGGACTTCCAACATTATATATACGAAAAAAGGTAATGTACCCTCACTTGAGCACAAATTTTATGTGTATACAAAATTTTATGAAATAATTCATAGTATACATTTAATTGTCCACTTATAAAAAAATCTTTAAGAGATTTTTAGTGTCATTATTGTAATGTATATATCTCTAAGTTACCTTATTGCAAGGATTCACGAATATTGAATCGCCAAAAATAGTAATAACTAATTTTGGTGAAATAGTAACATACCAATTTGGTATTTTGGGATGGAACCCCGAATAACCAATTTGGTGTATTAAGTGACACCACTTAGCCAATTTGATAAAATAAGTATTGGCGTCGCCAAATTGGTATATTAATTGACCTTTGATGTTAAATTGGTAATTTTAACTATAGAAAATTTTGTGTACACCCGTCTCACACTAAGTTAGTGTGAGACGCGTTTTGGTCAAATGACCCAAAAAAAAAAAAAATTTTAAAAAAAAATGTTTTTTTTTTTTCAATTTTTTTTCAAGTCTATACAAATGAAAAATGACGCCCATACAATTGAAAAATAAC
>ONZK01005289.1:10060-20759 GCA_900322385.1 Pharnaceum exiguum
CAATGATAGCATGCAATACATTAACAATAAGGTAAATAGTATAATTATTGCACTCTCATATAGTTCTTTTTAAAAATTTTAAAAAGGATACATCTGTATAGACAATGACTTAAAGACGAATAGTGGGGTTAGTGCCCCCTATTTTACATTATGTTGAATGAAATTTCATGACCTTTTGAAATAAAATTATACACATTATTTTCTAGGGTTGAGGTTTCATAATTGAGTGTGCCGCCATTACAAATATTTTTAAAAAAATCCCTATAGACAGAGTAATATTAAGATAAATTTATAAATAAAAACTAAACTAATCTAAATTGGGTTTAACTAAACACTGGACTTAGTTCATTTAAACTGAACTGAACTAAACACTTGAAATTGTGTGCAATTGACACGATTGCTTGTTACGCTTTTACATGCTATGTGTTTTTTTTTAAAAAAAAATTAAATAAATAACTTAAAACTCCCTTAAACTTCCATCATCATTTGGTTAATGTAATTATGCAAATTTAAAAACCTATATCAAATTCTCCAAACTCTTCCTTATATTCACCAAGGGTCCGGAGCAAAACGTATCAATAGATTATAGATACAATACCTCAAAATAAAAGGTATCCTATAGGTACAATGTATTACATTAAATATTGTAAAGCGTGCCGATATTAGTAACATCGAGCCTTATGTTAGCTTTACAAATTATCATGTGTTTGGGTCGCCTGAAATGAAACTGAATGGAAAGAAACTGAAGATATGAAACTGAACCGGAAAAAACTGAAGACAGTTATAATTATAACTAAAATTAAACTGAAATGGAAAAAAATAAACTGAATTGAACTGGGAAAAAAAAACTAAACTGTACTACTTCCGAATAACAAAATACAACCTTAACCACCCCTCTGTGGAGATTGCTCCGTGGATTTAAAGGTATAGCCATATTGTGCTAGATCACTTTGAAAGTTTGAAGGCATCTAAGCATATGTCTCTATGTTTACTTGGCCGATTTGTGGTGCAACCACTAAACCCGAAAATAAAGCAAAAAGAGTTAAGGAAAAAATTAATACGTACAACTGATCAAGGTTTCCTTCACTTAGAACTAAGATTTTATTATAATCTGTATATGGCAAATATTTTATTTTCAATATATGATATATATTTTACTTTCTAATTATATAGAAGAAGTTGTAAGTCTTAAAAATGTTTTATTCTTTAATGATAATAGTTTCCGTTTTTAATAATAAAATATTATTATTTTCAAATTTAACAATATTTTTCAGATTTCTTTTTTTTTTCTTTCCTTCTGAGTTTTTTAATTATTATGTTTTTAAAAAAAAGAAACATAAATTAATTTATGGCAGTTTTCATAGTTAAACTACAGTTTCCAGCCAACCCCGAGTTTCCACCTAAGCAAATGCCGAATTATAAAAGGTAAGGCTCATCTAATTTTCTCTCTCCGTAGCCTCTCTTAATATATAATATAGATATATACTGGATAAGATTCGGCAAAGGTTTATCCAATCCAAGGAGTCTCCATCTGGCTTGCACTGTTGATAAGGAGATTTTTTCACTTAAGTGGCATCAAATATCCTGCTAGGAAGTAGTAAAACTTTTTTTTATCTGGCAAGAGGGACTCCCTCCCTTGGGTTTCCAATTGTTAAGCACACCGGGTGGACGAGTACACCGGAGGAATTTATAATTAGTATTACAACATATATCACTAGTCACATTTTTAATGCCATTAGTCAGTCCCTTTATAATTAGTCATAAATCCATAAGGTGTACCAGTACATCCGGTGTACCAAAGACTTAGCTTGTTGCCCTTGGGGTGGCTATAGGGCACCTGCTAACACATGGTTTCGAGTATTATAAATTGCAGCCTATTTAACGGTGAGGTAAGACCTCTTTGGTAATTACATAAACATATGTCATCCACATCATATAAAATTACCACCGCCAAATTATGTTAAAATTAATTTTAATGGTTTTTTTTTCTCATATCAATACTTCTGCAGGTTTTACTATAAGGAATGAACGAGGTCAGATGATTCAAGCCATGTTTGGTAGCCAGTTTTTTGGGGCAGCTTGTTCCTCCTTGGTTGGTTTAACCAAAAAACCAGATGATAAGATCCGAAAAAATTTGTTTGGTAAATAGCTGGTTCAGGTAGCTTTTTCACCCCAATCAGCTGCAAATTAACAAGCTGCCCTCCCCCAACTGGTTCACATCAGCTGGCCAACAAAGCTAACAAATTCAGCTAGTCAAATCCATCTATCCAATCCAAGTACCAGCTAAACATGGCCTAAATATGTTTCAAGTAATTAGGTAATACACACATTTTTGTAGCACAAGCAACGGCCATGCGAGATGGAATCAATCTGGGTTACAAATACATACTAATCAAATGACAGTCAAGCCGTTATAGATAGCTTCAGCCAAACTCCTTCACATGCATTCGATATGGTGCTAGTGGAGAGCAACTTTGGTGTCCTATAATGGTGTCCCAAACCTTGTACCACTTCAATCTCGACCGTTCATAATTTATTAATGGATTAAAAGAAAATGAATTGAATTAACATATCAAGAAAGGGTGAGATTGAAGTGGTACACGGTTTGGGACACCATTTAGGACACCAAAGTTGTTCATCTGGTGATAGTGACAATATTATTTACAAAAATAAGAAGAAAGAGAAAGTGTTAATCCATATTATGAAAAATTATGTGCAAGAAATCTTGAGAGTTAATCTTACTTAAAATAAACCTTCAGATGCATATACGAGTTAAAATATTACCTTAGAATTGACTATACTGTAATTAAAGGAGAAGTTTTGGAAATGGAGAGAAAGAAAAAGAGTTTTAGTGCCTTTAGTACCTCGATTGGAGATTTACTTAAGACTCTTAAAGATTAGGAGCTTGCAAAACTTGAGGAATGAAAATGACATTTTTTTAGTCTTGAATCTTCTTTCTATCTCTTTAATATGGGTGCTTAATGAGTATTTGGTTTGGTTTTTGTATGTGGTTTGTGAGCTTAAGGCTAATTAAGATATAGTAAAGGGAGAATTCAAAATTTTAGGAGAGGAGAAGTGATTTTAGATTAATAACTTCATGTAAGAGTGTGTTGTAAAAGAGTGGTGTAATGGAGTGGCCATGATATCTAGGTAAACGGTTGGGGTTTTACATAAAAACAAGAACTTTAAAAAGAATATAAAAAGAAACCGCAAAATAAATAAAAAATATATGTGAAGTGGGAAAGGAAGGCCTTATAAAGGTGCTAAGTGGGTCATTCTGGAAACAGTTTCTCGATTTCTCAAATCGGGGTAAGACTGCGTACATCAGACTCCCTCAGTACCCCATTTAAGATGAGATTTTACTGGTATTGTTGTTGTTGTTGGGAAAAGAAGGCCTCGCAAGTGGCGACAAGGCCCGACGCGAATAAATACGTGAATAATATTTCTTTTTACCAAAATATGTGGAAAATTAGGAAACAAATGTCCTCTAAACAATATTATTAATTTCTTTTCATAAATAAGTAATAAAATTGGAGAAAAGCTGTCTTTTTATGTGGGCTACACTTAGACCCAACAGAAAATTACCCGACAAGAAATGACCCCTTTGTTTAACCCGAAAAAATTGGGTTACAAACATTATAAGTCGACCTGTTTCTCTAACAAAATATTTGTAAATGTACATTTTACATTCAAATTATTCAAAACTACATAATAAAATAATAGAAAATTTTGTTTTAAAAAAAGTGAAAACAGTGATTAAGTTTTACTAAAAAATTAATAAAATAATATTTCTATGGAATATAATAAAACAAAATGTACAAATCCGTTGGGTCAAACTTGACCCGAACCTGTTACATCTCGAAAATGACCGAACCCGAAAAACCAAATGTGAAACGACCGAACCCGAAACCCGAACGACTGACCCAATTGCTAGGTCCAGTTAGACCTCTGTTGTGGACTCAATTTTTTTTTTTTTTTTGGATTAGTCTGGATTAATTAACTGATAACTAGGCTTGTAGGATAAAATCAACTAATCTGATTGTTATTATGCTATTATTAGAAGCTCGGATGACCAATAATAGTTTTTCTAATTTATGAACTTGACTACTGGTCTTTTTTCTCAAGCTTTTAAGGCTTCGTCTACAATAACAGTATTATTCAAATTCCAATTAAGATTAGGATTACATCATAAGGTGCAATAATAATACCCCGTACATTAAACGATATCTACAGTATAATGTAGTAACTCATTTTCCACAATCTGTTCCTAAATGAATTTAAGATCGATCCAGTCATTATATTAGAGAAAAGGACAGCGAGAATCACCTAATGCATAGAGCAACTTTACGTTTTCTTTCTTCCTCCTTTTATATAATTTACATATAAGTAGGGGTATACTCTGGAAAGTTTTCCGATTTTTCAAATCGGGGTTAGGCTGCGTACATCAGGCTCCCTCAGTACCCAACTGAGATGGGATTATACTGGGATAGTTGTTGATGTACATAAGTAGGGTATACCAGTTAAATTAGCACTATCTGTAATTTGTAAAAAAAATTACCAATGGCAATAACGTACTTCTCCTTTTTTGTTGTTTGCTAATTAATTATCTCCGATCCTTATTAACCATTGGTTCAAGTTTATTACTCGTACTTCTCTAGTTGATTTTTACCCTACCATTTTAATTATCCATTTACATTGTGATCCATCATTCTTGTTTTTCTACAATAACTATCAAGTTATAGGAAGTGAGTTTTTAACTAGATAGTGAAACTCCACCTTGTCAATGGTGCGTGCATTACGACAATGTATCAGTCTATCAAGAGTTGAATTTGAAAGGATGAAATGATTTAATCGATACGGCGGTACGATGTGTAATTTTTTTTTCAGAAAATAATCTTAATCTAATTTCCTTACCTTACATGTCGTTTGTTGCGTGTGAAAAGACAACAATGGGGTGTGTTTGATTGCCGTGTAAATAATGTGTAATACATACATTACATGCGTTTAGGTGCCTTAGACAGATGCAAGCCATATGCTTATGCACTCGAGGAGATTGCGTAAGAGAAAAAGATTGAGGAACAAAAATCGTTGCCACTTCACCACAACATCTTTAATTTTAACTCCTCCCAACTCAATTTTCACTTTGTCGATCTTAATCAGAAATCGCCTTTATTTCCTTTCAACAACACTAACACCATCACTAACCATTCTCTCGGTAATATGAGCCAGATTATTTAAATTCAATTCGATGATGGTATTTGCAAAATAACACGTATCTTCTTCGTTACTATCTTCGGGTATGTCCACCGTGTATGATTCAATCACAACCGTGCTGTTCTTCTTCCCAATTGCAGCCTCATGGAGAGTGACAGTCACATGGAAGTTCGCCAACTTGTGATCACCATTAATAACTCTATAGACTATCTCATGGTTGTTCTCGTCCACCTTCTCTAGTTGTTCTATGCTAGTGTTACCTGGTAACCCTGACATAAACTTGACTTGTCTAATACTACCTACATCGCCCGAGCCAGATACAAGGGTGCAACTTCTAATCAACTTTTTGTAGGCATGGGGGTGGTCGAACTGTCGGACAACGGACCAAACCAGTGGGAGGGGAGCATTTATACGTTTGATGACGCGTGAGCTACAGCGTTGTGCCTGAGTGTGGCTCATCTTTTATATGGGGAAATTGGAAACGATCGAAAAGAATTAACAGGTGATTAAGCTTAGTACTAGCTAGCTACTATGCCACCAAATTTAAAACACTTGAAGTTTAGTGGAGTAGTGAGTACCTATTTTGAAATTTGGGGGGTTTGGGCCTTCGGGTACGGTGGAAATCCGAGTAGCTGGGTGCCTAGGGGTGGCACAATTGGTGGGAATATATACGGGTGAAGTTACGGGTAAAGTTTTGGTTTGTCTCTAAGAGGAAATCTTACACGGGAGGAAATTCAGTTTGCCTCGTGAATGATCAGAAAATGAGTCGTCACATTGGGAATCAGGTTGTACGTCATTGGCAACGTACGTATGTCAAAGGAGTAATCTGGATCTATATGGCTTGATGTATACAGAATACAAGTAGTTTTATTAAAACCGTGATCGCTTTGCTAGTTTGCTCCAAGCCTCCAATCACTGGCCAGAAGAGATTACAGATTTGGAAAGTAATAAGTTTTCAAGTTTCATTGATGGAGTATAACTTTACCCACGTCAGTCAAAAGGTATATTTCGCATTGTTGGCCATTGGTACAGCCAAGTTTTCCTCCGCTAGGATGGAGGACCTACTTAAGATGGGAGAGTCCGCCCTCCAATTCCCATTATGCATGGTTCAGTCACTCACAAAAAGTGAGTCTCCTATTGCTTGTTTGGGAGTTAGCATGAGCAATTAATGGTTAGTAGTTAGCAGTTAGCATGATTAGTTTTGAATAACAGTTAGCGATTGCAGTTTGACTTGTTTGGTACATTTTAAATAGTGGTTAGCAGTTTTCTAGTATAAAATAATGATTAATAGTAAAATGTTCTTCAAAATGCTTTGCTCAAGAGCATTTTGTTCAAGAGTATTTTGGTCTACTTAACGTACCAAACATGTTGAAGAGTAGTTTTGACTAGTCAAACTACTCTCACAACATAAAATGCTACCTACTCATACTAACTAGTAACTACTAACATACCAAACAAGCCCATATATGAAAAGAAAAAGTTGAGCTAACTTGAGATCAATCCACCTTGGTAAAAACAATGAAAAAATATTAATACCTTCGTTTCTTTTTGTTGTTGCACTTTGGATTTGACATAATTATTTATTTTCATTCATTTGCGTATGCCTCAAATGACAATCTTGAGAGACAATTCTTACAGGCTCATGAAAGGTTTGTTTGAGTTTTCATTCTAAAACCAATTGACAATAGGAAGAGTAACTCTCTGTTCCTTACTCCAGCATAAACCTCTACTATCTCTTTAATATGCGACAACATTCCCAATACTTGGTTAGGATACCAGTACATCCAATATACAGTATACGGTACACCCGGTGTTTATGGTATAAATATTGTGCCCTTTATCAAACGATGACGTTTCTTTCTTGGAAAAAAAAACGAAAAAGAGATGACGTTTACATATGGTTACTTGATTAGGATACCAGTACCATCATGTGCACCAGGTCCAGGTTACATAGCAAAGTGATGTGAAACCGCTAATTAGACGAAAGGTTGGGAATGGCTACAACCATACATCGAGCCAGCTAAGGTAAAGGAGAGAAAAAACAAATTGAAAATTTGCTGAAGGAGACACTAACATCAGCTACTTGTACTTTGATTTAGATTTGTTGGAGATTTGGACAACAAGTTTAAAGTAGAGTTTGATCGTATGAAGTTTAATTATATTATTTACCGCAGGAGTTATTACTGACCATAAATTTCTTATCGTATTTTATTTTTTCTTTTAAAAAAGTAAGGAATGAGTGAAATTAGGAGGCCTCCTCTTGAGGGACTCTCCTAATCAATCTATCACCTAAAAGAATACTATATATAATTCCGAAGACCACGGAATGTCACATAACACCTCATCTTGTAATTAATGCCCTATATTAGTCATCCAATCTACCACTCGATTACCTTCTCGACAAATGTGACAAATTTTACAATCCGTTAATAAAATTCCAATCGGTAGTTCCTTTTTCATTCTGAACATTTGGAGGTGCATTTTTCTGAAATCCGAATTATGTGGCATAGTTTCAAGGAGTTCCCCTTTTCTCAACTATGTAGCCCAGGAGCACCGGTAGTGGGTCTCTAACCCGGTAGTGCAACTTAGCCTTCTCTCTCTTCAATCAACAAAAGAGTCTTATTAAATTTATGAAAAAGATATACATAAAAATTATTGAGTCGGCCATCCGAAGGATCACCCAAATTTTTTCCTCCCTGCCTCCCTTATGGAGAGCGCGGTAAACCGGCTAACTAACTATGAGATTCCTAATCTCCTGCGCGAACAAGGCCCTTTTATAACTTGTCATTATGAATTGATTTCAATTTTGACTTCATCAATTATAATTAGCCCCATTTAGGTGATCACTCATCACTATACTAGACATTCAGATCCAAGACAGTCAAATTCCATCTAGAGAAGGAAGACAAGAATAAAGATATTAAAGACTAAGTATGTACCTCTAAATTGTGATCAAAAGTTCAAACCATTACCACTAACGGTAAAACTTGTAATCTTGAATATTTTGGTAAGGCAAAAGATAAGAAACATGCATGGCGTTATCGCTATCAATATCTGTTATCACGGTTGTATAATTCTATTAACTGACAACAATAATGCAACTGTGTCCAAAAATGTACTGTTGGTAGCCTTCACAACTACAACAACAATCGAGTGTAGATCCCCATTAAATTGGGGTTCTCGGGTCAGGATGTACGCAACCTTACCCATGTTTAAGAAAACAGAGAGGTTGTTTCCGAGATTGACCAATTGTTGCATTGAAGTATTGACTTCCAACAACTGATATGAAGTAATATTTACGAGTACATGACATATCCATTTTTGCGTCCATCAAAGCGAATGTATATATATAATTCACCTATATTCACCATAGATGCGAGATTCACAATCAAATTGTAATGACAAAGGTTCTTAGCCATCACTAGATATATTAATTAAGCTCATTAAATTTTAAAAAAACTTGATGACGCCTTTTTTAGAAAAATAAAATTGATGGAAGGGGTTCGGACCAAAAACAATTTAAAATACTGGATATTTTATGTTTTATAAATGAGAAACATTTGAATGGCTCACAAGCTATGCCTACTTTTTAATTTTATGCCTTATTAAAATAGTCTAGATTGACATGAAATTAATTTGTACAATTATTCCCTTATTCTTTTTGAGTGTCCTTTAGTCGAATCCCTTAAATTTATAAATTAAGTACAGTGTTTCCTTTGGGATGATGTCAATTAAGAATAACAATGATTATATTTACTTCTACACGGATGTTAGTTTAAATTATGAGGTTGAGTAGTTAAAATTTGTCCACAAAATATAACAACGAATATGAATTATATAAAATTTTCAAAAATAAAAATATAAACAATTTTTTGTGACATATAAAGTAATTAAAAAAATATAATATCACTAGGAAAATAATTAAACAATCAACAGATTTAAAGAGTTTTCTTTTCTTCAAAAGAGGTACATAAGAGAATTATGAGACCCTTCTCTCAAGCAGCAAGTCTTTGGTGTGCTGTATCGGTACATCCCCTATGGATATATGACTAATTACAAAGAGACTGACTAATGGCATTCAAAACGTGACTAATGATAATTATAGTAATATTAGTTATAAATTCATAAGGTGTACTCGTACACCCGATGTACCTAAGAATTGGAGTCTCTCAAGGGTACAATCCTAATCTAAACTGATTTAAAGAGAACTCGAAATACAAATACAAGGCATCTATAATTATTTATCGCCTCTCGTACGTACATATATCTTCCCACAGGTAAGCATCAATGCAAATACCAAGGTGATACTGATTAAGCAATCATACCCTCTGCAACACGAGCCAAAGACCTAAGATTAAGCCCAACCAAAGTATCAACGAAAACTCTCGTGTCCTCCAAACAGCTATCCCATGGCACATCTACCGTGTACTTCTCCGTCACCACTGTATTCATCTCGTCGTTCTCTAGTAGGGAGATTGTGCCTTGATAGTTTTCTAGGCGTCGTCCGTGATCCCCACCAACAAGACTGACAACCATGACATGTGCATAGTCGTTCAGCTCATCGAGCCTCTCGACACTAGTTTTAGCTGGAAAACCCGATACATGAGTGATGTTCCGTAACGTCGATGACGAGGAGGAGGAAGAGAAAATGAAAGTCTTGTAGGCCTTAGGGTTGTGGAATTGCCGGACTATTGACCAGACTAGTTGGAGAGGAGCTTCAACTATTTGATCCAGACTAAAGCTACATTGTTTCAAGCGAGTCATTAAGTTTTTTATGCGAGAAAGGAGATTGTGTTGCGAGGAATAAATACTAGCTACTGGCTACGTACGTACAAATGTGATGATCAAATATTTTATTTGTACTGGCTACGTAGGAAACAAATTTTACCAATCAAGGGCGCATAAAAAAAATAGACTAATTGTGATTGTTGTGGTTTTCTAAGAGGACATAGTGACACACGTCGCAAAAAAAGATGCTATGGGCATGACTCGGATACTGGAATGAGATAGGGGTGCATCTAATTAAATGTGAGGCATAATTTATTTATTTTTAAAAAGGAATGAAAAAAGGAATTAGGAGTGTCTCCCCTCGAGACATACTCCCAATCTGTTCTCATGAAGATTTGTGTTCAACTCTTCAGACCATGAATTGTTCCATAGAATACTTCCAATGCAGCTCCTTCCATAGTTCGCTAGCCAGTCCGCCGCTCTATTACCTTCTCGGTAAATATGCCTGAATTGGATTTTTCTGAATTGCTGATAGAATACGTGCCAATGGAAACACAAGAGGGGGGGTGAATTGTGTTTAAGGCTTTTTAAACTTTTTCTGACGTTAAGTGTTGGACTGCTTATGTGGACCAGGTTCAGTTACTTGTTCCACTTAGATAGTGAACCTGACTGATAAAACTGTTGCACACACTATTTTACCATGGGAAACCTCGGTGCCCAACTCCGAGTAAAACCCATGACGCGCCGTAACGCGATT
>ONZK01005291.1:7710-20744 GCA_900322385.1 Pharnaceum exiguum
TTGAATTTAGGGGTCTATAGTAAGACTATCCTATGAACTATGCATGCAAAGCAAGAGAAAAAGGACGGGATTGCAACAATTATGACAATAATGCATGTATAAGCACTATAGTATGCACGGTTGGGGGTTATTAGGTGTATAGTAACCAAGGTTTAGAGGGGTAGGTATAAGCTAAGCTAGGTTTAGAAGGAGAAGAATGAACTCATCAAGTTCGGCGTGAGAGGTTATGTCGAATAGAGGGCTGTATTTATAGTGTTTAGGTGACTTGCGGGAAAAGCCAGCGGAAAAGAAAAGATAAAAACAAAGCCAGAAACGTGCGGCTGGCGCACGCTTCGTGCGCCAGGCGCACGTTTCCTGTGGGACCAGGAGTCTTCCTGGTCCACCCGTTTTGGATAGGATATGTTTTTTTGTCTTATCTGATAAGTATTTAGTGTTTCGGCTGCTTTGAACTCGGTTTAGGATAGGATTTAGGTGAATTATTCTCCAAGAAAGCTAATTAATTAAATAATTAATTAATTAGCTGACTTTTATGTGGGCCAGGCTGACTTTTGTGGACTGGGCTGACTTTATGTGGACTAGGCTGACTTTATTGGACTGGGTTTGACTAATTAATTGACTAAAGTCATTAATGGGCTAAAATCAATCAATTTAAGGCCGAATATAGAAGTATTATATATGGAAATGATCAAGAAGACGAGGGGAAGGTGATGGACATGACTATGAATCCCGTTTCTCAAGCTTTCAAACAATTGTCATAACAAATAGTCTTATTATAAATACTAAATGTCAAGTTAGGTTTACACCATAAGGCGTGGCAAATACCCGGTAGAATTACCGTACTTACAAGTATGCATGTGATTCACATGCTGTCATTAGGGGCATTTTGGGTAGCTTATGCATTTTGGTAGTTATTGACCTAGTTGACCCTCATTATAAGTAGTTTTGTACAAAAAAACTTTTAGAAGGTAGTTTTGTACAAAACACATATTTTATTAATTTTTTTTTTATGATTTTCGCTTATTAAAAACAAAATTTCACATATATATTCAGTGACCAAAATTCATTGAAGTTATGACAATACACATCTTTTATATGCATAGTTAGATTGTGCGAACCATAAATAACTACTGTTTTATTGTACATATACCCCATATTCATACTTAAGTGGGTCGGGCTCATTTATGGTTTACGAGGTGAATCTTCAACCATTAACAAATGAAATCTTTTATTGTAAAAATCAAATATGAATTATACTTTGTAAAAAATAAATTGAAAAAATAAATCTAATGATAATACTTTTATATTGTAACAAAGAGTAATTTCTTATGAATTCAATAATGGAGAAAGGGAGTATCATAAACAATCAAATGAATAAGCCCCTTACAAAAAGTTAAACATTATATCATTGAACTCAATTGATGGTTTTTTTGAACGATTTTGAATTTAAGTTGCATTTTCTTTTTCAGAATTCTAAATATTTGTAGTTATTGGCTTATATTTTAAATCAACAGGGATAGCATTGTGATCATACGTCGTACAAAACACACCATGAACCTATATAATAATGAAATAATCATATTCATGTACTGTAATCTTTTTAAAAGGTAAGAAGTTAATCTTAACACTTCTAAGATGAAATAGTTGTTGAAAACAAATATTAACTGCTATTATCTTCTGTGATTATATAATAATGAAATAATTATATTCTTGTACTGTAATCTTTTTAAAAGGTAAGAAGTTAATCTTAACACTTCTAAGAAGTAAATCATATTCATGTACTGTAATACCCATAACGAGTAAGAGAGTGAATTATTAGAAGAAAAGTCAAAATCATACGCATACTTTCTATCACAAGTGATTCACTTTGATAGCTTTTCTTTTTTATCTTTGTTGTATATAGACTATATAAGTAATTGGGATGCTTTGAATACAGAGCACCACATCTTGAAAGAAAAAGCATTGGATTATTAAATTTGAGAGCAATATGTATTCGTCTAGCAGTAGCACTACTCTCACAACCGCCGCAACTTGTTATCCTGCTGGTATAATTTTTTTATATGTTAATTATGACTCTGACATGCTTATCATTTCTTTATTATAGATTATATTTGAATATTGTTCATTGAGTTTTTACTACTATGTTGTTGATTTTTCGTCATAGGTGTGAAGTATCAATGGCCTGAATTGGTTGGGAAAAATGGGATGCAAGCTAAGAAAATTATTGAAAGTCAAAATCCTGATGTCACTGCTATCATCATCCAACCAAGGCACGCAGTTACTGGGGATTTTCGTTGTGATCGTGTTTT
The DNA here is from genome assembly GCA_900322385.1 of Pharnaceum exiguum. Classification (NCBI taxonomy): domain Eukaryota; kingdom Viridiplantae; phylum Streptophyta; class Magnoliopsida; order Caryophyllales; family Molluginaceae; genus Pharnaceum; species Pharnaceum exiguum. The sequence goes on from ONZK01005291.1 coordinate 10,017, forward strand.
TGTTTTTGTTGATGGCAAAGGAAATGTGAATGACACCCCTAGAATTGGGTGATTAACTGCAACTTTTAATTATGAGCAAAGTATGACGAATAAAGTTTTATGAAACTATGTTGTGATCAAAATTTTACTTCCTTTTTGATCAAAACTTTCACTTTCTTTATTCATTCTTTAGATTTATATCAATTTAAGTGTCTTGTTTAATCTCTCTACTTGGCTGTGTTTTATTAAGAAGTTAGATTGAGGTCTAGTTTCAAACAAATAGGTAGACCTTAACATGTTGAAAATTTTCAAGGGTTATACGTATGATATCTTTCTTCTTTTTTTTTTGAAAAGGTTAATTTTATTTCATAAACCAGTTTACCAAAGGGGTTGACAGAATATCATCCCATGTAGAGCAAAATATCAAGGTTTACAAGATAATATACTACATCATTAATTTAACAAAGCTAATATGTGATCTCTATGAGAAGTTCTACTGAAAATAAACATAAGTTTATCAATCACATTCTGTTGAATCCAACTAAAGACTTGATCAATCTCAATTGGCTTGTCTTCAAAAATGCAGAGGTTCCTAGCATTCCAAATCACATAGGCAACAATAGCAAGTGCAGTTCGTTTCATCTTTTTTCTCCAGTGTTTCCCCTTGTTTTTTTGATACAACAATCTCATCACTGCCTTGAGATTCCCCACAAAAAATAAATCCCTAATCCATGTTTTTACACGAGACCAGATCATTGCAGTGAAAGTGCAACAAAACCACAAGTGTTCAACTAAATCCTCCGCTTGTTTACACATGTTACACCTATTAGCTAATGCAAACCCCTAAGTTTAAGTTGGTCGATCTAGAGTTAACAGAACATTGTGGAGAGCCATTAAGAGAGTAATCGAATGTCGAGTGAGAACTGCACTATCCCAAATAGTTTTCAGTTGGGATGACCTGCACTAATATACTCGTATGCTTTAGATACTTTGAAGTTTCCAGATGACCCCCATTCATTCATAAGCTTTTGTGTAGCATAGACACCCCCCCCTTCTCTTTGAATAAGATAAACCCGGACTGAGATAATACTTTTCCAAAGTTAGGAGGAATTTTCAGAACAGATATGCTACCAAAATCACCAGGGTCGAGTATATAACCAGCAGCTACCCATTGAAACCAGATCGATTCATGTCATTGGAGTAATCGCAATATTGTTTTGAGCATTAGAGATTTATTACATCCAAGAATCTCTTTTTTTTTTTTTTTGGGAAATAAGTAATTTTATTCCACACAAAAACATAACCAGCCTTAACATTCGATTTTTACATCAACTAATGGGGAGGATTAGAAACACAATTTCCATCCAAGCCCATCAGCTCCAAAATAAACTAAAACAACTTTAAAACATTACTTAATATATTTTTCCTATCTACATATCGAGCTCTATGCTTAATACACCAAAACATTTCTCTCATTACAATTTCCGGCCTACTAAGCTTATGCTCCCATACTACTTCATTCCTCGCTCTCCATATAAATTTGATCAAAGCTTCCAACGCAGCTATATAGAAGAGTTTCATCACTTGCTTTTCTTTGCATTTCTTGAAGATGGCTCGAGCTAGCATTGTAATTTTTGTCGCTTGGATGTTCAGCTGCAATAACTTCTTCCAGATCAGTAAGCATTTCTCACTATAGGCACATTCAAAGAAGATGTGTTCCATAGTTTCTGAGAAACATCCACATAATGGGCATATATCATCATGGCACACTCCATACTTTGCTAGCTTACTTCTTGTCTGTAGTTTCTGATGCATAGCCAGCCAAACAATAAACTGATGCTTCGGAACAGCAAATGTATTCCAAGTCCATTTACTCCATGGTACCATAGGATCAGTCCCTTTAAGCCATCTATAAGCACTCCCAACTGAATACAGACCATCAGGTGTGTATAGTATCTCCATTTATTCACATCAAAAGCTCCCTTTAGCTTCTCTTTCACAGCACACACCTTCCTCCATGACCAGCTGCTCTCTCCACCAGGCATATACTCCCACCAACTTTGATTCTTGATATAAACTTGGTTCACCCATTTGATCCAAAGTATATCTTCTTTACTAGCAATATTCCAGACTAACTTTCCAATGGCAGCAAAATTCCAAACAAAAACATCTCTTATACCCAAGCCCCCAGCCTTCTTTTCTTTACACACTGTTTCCCAATTTACAAGAGGGACTCTATTACTACTGGCTTTACCATCCCACAGGAAATTTCGACAAGCTTTCACAATACCCTTCAGTGTGCCCTTGGGAAGAATAAAAATAAAGGCCCAATACGAAAACAGAGACATCAAAACTGAATTAACTAAGACAACTCTCCCAGTGTAGGAAAGATGTCTAGAGTTCCAGATTTTGATTCTATTAACAACTTTATCAATCAAACAATCACTCTCTTTCAAAGAAATTCTTCTAGAGCAGATAGGCACACCAAGATACCTAAAAGGAAGTTTCTCTTCAACAAAACCTGACATCACCAGAATTCTCTGCTTTTCAATCACAGGAACATTACAGAAATATATAGCTGACTTGGATTTATTTGCAAAAAGTCCAGTAGCTACTGAAAATGTCTCAAAACCTCTCAGCAGTAACAAAATAGATGGGTAATCACCTTTGGAGAACATTAATAAATCATCTGCAAAACACAAATGATTTAAACCCAACTCTTTGCATCTTGGGATGAATGAAAATCCCTCCATTTTGGTGACTGCTAGCAGAATCCTTGAGAGATATTCCATTACTATAACAAAAAGCAATGGAGAGACAGGGTCTCCTTGCCTCAACCCCTGTTTCCCTTGAAAGAAACCAATTACCTCACCATTAAGACTGATTGAGAAAGATGGTCTTCTCACAGAAATCATAATCCACTTTACAAATTTCCATGCAAATTGCAAAGCCATCAAAATTTTTTCTATGAAGTTCCAGTTCACAGTATCATATGCTTTCTTCAAATCTATCTTCAACATTACTTGTTCTGATGTAGATTTCCTGCTAAAACCTTTTACAAGATCTTGACAGAGCATAACATTGTGAACTATGACTCTACCTTCAACAAATGCACTCTGAGTTTTAGAAATTAAGCTAGGTAGGACCTGTTTAATTCTAGAGCATAGTAGCTTAGAGATACATTTATATATCACATTACAACAAGCTATTGGTCTAAAATCAGTTACAGCTACTGGTTTTTTAATTTTTGGAATTAAAGAGAGAATAGTGCAATTTACCTCTTTAAGGAGTTTTCCAGTTTCAAAAAAATCCAGTATTGCATCTGAAACTTCATCACCAATCACATTCCAGTTCTGCTTATAGAAATGACTAGAGTAGCCATCAGGACCTGGAGCTTTATTTGAAGGAATAGAAAATTCGACTTTCTTCACATCATCTTTTTGAGAACTTTGCACATAGAGCTGATCTTTGTTCTTCATTCAAAACAGGGCCTTTCCTCACAATCTTGCTGCTCACATGTCTTGTTTGAGTAGTTTCAGTCCCCAATAGGTTGATGTAATAACTCAGAAAAGCTTGTTGAATGCTTTCAGCAGAATCACACACACTTCCATTCAAATCAACAACAGAATGCACTGTGTTTCTATACTGTCTCTTCTTAATGCTTGCATGAAAGATAGAGGAATTCTGATCACCTTCCTTTAGCCAGTGCAACTTTGCTTTTGTTGAAGGAAATTTATCCTTACTTTACTCAAATCTGCAAACTTCTTGGCCACCTTATATTAACTTCTTCATCAATCAAATTCTTATCAAGAGGATTACATTGCACTTTCTTCTGACATTCTTCTAATAGCATCTTGATTGACAACCAGTTTTTTTCAATATCAGAAAAATTCTCTTTTTTCAATACACTAAACACAGCTTTCAAACTCTTTTGTTTCTTGATAACTCTGTACATTAAAGTACCATTCACTTCATTCTCCCAAGCCTTCTTCACTAACTCATGATAATTATCTGCTAAACTCCACATATTGTAATACTCGAAAGGTCTCTTTCTCATTCTTCTTTCTTTGAACAGAGAAATCACTGCTGGGCAGTGATCAAACATATCATCAGGCATAAAGTTCACTCTAGAATCAGGAAAGATATCAATCACTTCATCATTCATCAACACCCTATCAATTTTACTATAAACTCTAGTAGGACTTGGCTGTTTGTTGTTCCAAGTGAAAAAAGCACCTATAGAGTTCATGTCTTTGAGAAGACATTGATCAACACATGCTCTAAAATCAAGAATCTCAGCAAGCATAACCTTTGATCCAATTCTCTTATCAAAGTTTAGAACATTATTAAAATCACCCACTACAACCCAAGGTTCATTAAATGATTTCAAACTACAAATCTCACCCCATAATCTACTTCTTTCATGCAAATCATTGTGTCCATAAACAACAGAACACAATAATTTCTTCTTTGTGTCAATATGCATCATTCTCACAGTAATCATTTGATCACTCACACCAATAACTTCAACATCAAAACAACTGGGTAACCAAGCCACACAGATTCTCCCATTGTTATGACATTTAAAATTCGTAACAAAGGACCAATTTTCCAACATTCCAGCAAAATTTCCATAATTCTTTTTTTTGATTTTTGTTTCTAGTAAAGCAAAAAAGCCTATACTATTTTTATTTACAAAATTCATAACCTCTTTTTGTTTTTTTTGGACTATTTACACCTCTCACATTCCATATTAAGATGTTATCCATTTGAAGAATTTGGGGGGTCCTTACCAGTCAACTCCCTCCTAACTTGTGAGCCAACCTTGCTACTAATTCCTGTATTTTGATGCTGAGCTGCTACATAGATAAATCCAAGAGCAATATCATTTTGTATTTTATCTAATGCAGCAAATGAATTCTGATGAACAACTTGAGCAACACCAATCACTCTCTCTTGATTGCCTGTATTCACCAACTCTACTGTAGTAGACTGAACTCTCTCACTAGTAGCAGAAGAATCATTTTTCCCAGCATTCTTCTCCATTTGCTATTGGACTAGCTCTTGCTTCTGTTCCACCTGCTTCAGTGTTGGCTGTTTCTCAGTCTTCTCTTTCTCATTTTTTTCTCGCAACAATCTTTCTTTGTGCTTCCTGCAGTTGTTCATATCATGCCCAAACATATCACATTCTTCACATTGGATTGGCTTCCATTCATAGACAACTCTTGCCTACATATACCACCCATTTCATTTTCAAATACTATCTCCTCTGGAACACTTTTCTCAATGGCCATTTCAATCAAAACTCTTGGGTAGCTCATTTTCTCCCTATTACAAGTAGCTTGGTCTACCTTGATAGGTTTTCCAAGAATACTTGCAATTTTTGATAAACTCGGTTTACCCCAATATTTGATTTCTAGGCCAGGAAATTGTACCCAAACAGGGACAACATCAGCTCTCATATCATCAACATCCATATCCGCATTCCATTGTTTGACAATAACAGGCTTTTTGTAAAACATCGGGTTACCTTTGCTCAGCGCAGTGATCTTCCCTTCAGTCGTCTCAAAACGTACAATGTAAACTCCTTTAGTAATGGAACCAATCTTATCAATACCAAGAGGACCCCAAATTCTTCGTAAGAAACCCTCCATTACAGCTTGTGGCGGATTTGTTCCCAACACATGAGCAACAACACTGTTACTCCAAAAAAGAACTTCATCTTTAATATCTTCAGTGGTAACCTTAATATTACCTTCTGGTGGAATAAAATCCAACAATTCCTCACCATTGCTCTTTGAAAACAATGAATTCCATGGTTTCTTTGGAACCTGAGTTTTTTGACCATTACTCATTGTTTCCGTTTGGTTCACCGTCGTCACCGCCGGCTGCGGCACCACCGGAGATGCTACATCCTTCATTCGCTCAGATTGACTTGGAGTACCTACTAAACTTCCATCTAAATTAAATGGAAGAGCACCTTGTAACTCCTCAATAGGTTTAATTCCACGCGCATCAGCTGTTTGTGGAAATGCCCCATTGTTATCCTGAGTTTTCTGTGTTTCAATGCTCACTTGCTGACAATTCTTTGCAGTAGTATTAGAATTATTAGTGGAGATATCATCCCTAACTTGCCCCCTACCTCGCCCTCTCCCCCGCCCCCTCTTTGCCATGCTTGACAAATTAATTTGCCAGAGAAGATGAGAAATCGAGAGAGTTAGATAGAGAAGTCATGTTTAACTTTAAGAATCTCTTTTATACCCAAGCCGCCATGTTTTCTTGATTTGCAATTTTTTCCCAAGATAAGAGAATCATTTTTCTAGATGCTACAACATAGCACCAAAAGATTTTCTACTTCCTCAATAATGTTCTTTGGTGGAAAAAATCCGGAGCCCGAAAAGTTAAGTATACCAAAGACCACAGAATTCAATAGTTGAAGTTTACTACCATAAGAGAGCAAAGAATTAGCCAAATAAAAAGCTATCAATCTCAGTTTGTCTAGCAATGATTGAAATTTTTCCAGACTTACATGCTTTTAACAAAGAGGAATACAAGGTATTTGAAAGGCAACAACCCTTCAAAGAAACTAGAAACTTTCAAAATTTCAGCTTTTCTCAGTTGATGAACTCCCTTGAAATAAATTTGACTTGAGCTGATTCATTCCTAGGCTAGAAATAGCTTCAAAACATTTCAAATCATCCACAATATGATTCACTAGGTTCAAAACATTTCAAAGCATCCACAACATGATTCACAGAGGGCACATCGCCTCTCGTAAAAATTAAGAGATCATCAGCAAAAAATGAGATGATTGATCTTAATTTTTTGCACACTTTGGATGGTGACCCCTTATCACCTCACTTGTTTGTTATTTACAAAAAATGAGATGATTGATCTTAATTTTTGCAGCAAAAAACCCTTCCATGCAAATAACAAACAAGTGAGGTGATAAGGGTCTCCTTGTCTTATACCCTTTTCTCCTTTGAAAAATCCATACAAAGAGCCATTGATGCAAATAGAGAAGAAAGGTGATGTGTTGCGAATTCTGTCTACTAAGATTTCCGGGAAGCCAGACATGAGTAGACAACTCTTAAGAAAGCTCCAACTAACATTATCGAAGGCTTTCCTAATGTCTACTTTTAACATTATTCTTGGTGGTAGATTTTGATTCCCATATCTTCTTACTAGTTCATGTGCCAACATTGTATTATCAAAAAGAAGACGACCTTGCACAACGACAGCTTGTTCGGGACCAATTACTTCAGATAAGAATGATTTCATTCTGGTAGCAATGATTTCAGTAATGGTTTTATAATCAATATTGCAACAAGCTATATGTCCATCAACACTCACAGAGGAAGGTTGATCAATCTTGGGTAATAAAACAAGAGATATTCCATTTACCTCTCCCAACAGCTTTCCAGTGTTGAAAAATTCCAAAATTGCTGCACAAAATTCATTATGGATGATATTCCAAGTTCTCTTAAAGAATAGTGCACTAAGGGGTTGTTTGGCAAAGAGCATTTTCCAAAGAGTAGTTAATAGTTTATGTTGTAAGAGTAGTTTTGACTTTGTCAAACTACTCTTCAACTTGTTTGGTGAGAGCTCAAAAATGTTGTTGGAGAAAATGCTGTCGAGGATAGCATTTTCAACAGCATTTTCACTATTCATCATAATTTTATACTGTAAAACTGCTCACTGCTAATTGTAATTATACCAAACAACTCTGACCTGCTAACTACTAGCCAAAACTGCTCATGCTAACTGCTAACTACTAACTGCTCCTGCTAACTCCCAAACAAGGCCTAAACCCATCCGAGCCAGCACTCTTTGCATCACCAAATGGAAATAATGCTTGTTTCACCTCAAAAGAAGTGATGGGGAGTGGACTGCAAAGCCTTACTGTTTTCTGATAAGCTGCAACTATATAATAATTTAGGTTGGAATGCACTTGTAGCTTGATGAGTTCCCAGGAGAGACTTGTAGAAGTCTAAGAAAGCCTCATGTACATCACTCAGGACCCCGAAATGATCTTTGATTTGGCTAATGAATTTTTTTCTTCTGTTTATCAGTCAGTAGAGCATGCAAATAAGTTTTGATGTCAATAGACAGGTTCAAAAGCTGAACCTTAGCCTTCTAAAACAAAATAGAATGTTCAGACTTTCTTTGCTGGTAGTAAAGAGTCTATAACTTCTTTTCCTCTTGAATAAGTGTTGTACTGAACTGATCTTGCTGTAGATTATTCTGACATATATCAATAATCTGCAAAAGAGTCTGTTGAGATCGGGAAGAAATGTTAGTTTATTTCTCCTGATGGAAAGATTTGAGAGAACTCTTTACCTTTTTCATTTTTTGCACCATCCTATACATATCAGTTCCAACAATAGAATAGGTCCAAGCAGTATGAATGATATTCATAACTTCAGGATCATCAGCCCATCAATTTAAAAACTTAAAAGGCTTAGGCTTATACTGAATTGTAGATAATATATTAATCAAAGAAGGAGAGTGATTAGATATACCATGGGTGAGAAATTCAGTCACTGCTTTGAAATCACTTTGAAACAAAAGCCGAGTTTGCCAACGCTCTATTCAGTTTACACACTACTCTATCAGGATGGTCCTGATTATTACTCCAAGTGTAAAAAGCTCCAGGTGCAGGGATATCATTCAAGCATGATTTTTTTAACAAAATCAACAAATCCAACATATGAGCAAAGTTGATGGTGGAATGACTTTGCTTTTCAGTCGAGTATAATATGACATTGAAGCGCCAGCACATAGCCAAGGAGAGTGAATTGAGCTTGTAAATTGAGAAATCTCAGCCCATGGTAAGTTTCTATTTTCATTGTCATTTAAGGCATAGATGAATGTAATGAACAAAGACAAATTTAATTTGAGATTGCACCATACAATCCATATATTGTTTTGAAGAAGAAATAACAGTGAATTGAATCACAGAGGCATGCCAAAAAAGCCAAATTCTACCATTGTAATGGTGAGAATAATTGTGAGCAAAAGTAATTTTTTTGAAACTTTTTTTGATTTTTTTTTGCTTTTTTCTTTTTTATTCTAGTCTCCAGAAAATCCCCTACATCTACTTTTTTTTTTTGTCATTCGAAAGAAAATACGTACAACACTAAGGGTTAGGGATATTGGTACATCCACTTTATTCAACAATAAGGATCTTAAAGTATCCTGTTGTTTTAAAGGGTCATTAAGACCCCTTACATTCCAAGTAAAAATATTCATTTAAGTAGATTGAGAGAGTGAATTAACACTCTCAGCAATCTGTCCACTAGTTGACTCACCTGATTCCTCCAATAGTATTTATTCTGCAGAAACAATGCCTCCTTTGTCAATGAAATCAGCAGAAGCATTAAGGCTTGTACCTCCTTTATCTGCTATGTTTTTCTCACCATAATCAGAATCATCAATGTTTGTAACCACATTAATCAATGTATCAAAACTGTTTGAACCGTTAATGACTTTAACCGGTTTCCATTGCTCCTTTGCAGAAATAGACTGAGTTGTTTTTGCTGATACTTCTGTATTTTTCTGAGTTTGAGCCCTATTAATAACCACAACAACAACATGAGCTGAAACATCTGTTTGAGCTGAATTTCCCTTCAATTTGCATTTGTCAATTTCATGACTAAGCTTTCCACAATGACTACAAAAGTATGGAACCCACTCATATTCAACAGATTGTGCTATTTTATGCACAAAAGGAGTAACTACAGTGAGGTCTTTAACCAATGGTGCAGTGTGTAGATACCGTATTTTGTACGGGGTATTACTATGCCTAATGACGAAATCCCCAACCTTATATCCGTCGGATAGCTGGGAATTCCATTAACAAGGGTGCGCCGGTGCTTGAGAAATAGATTGAAGTCAATTCCTAAACCCGATCAATTATTAATCGTCGTTTGGATCATTAATAATAACATAGCCCGTTCCGATTAATTATTATTAGCCCAATGGCTTAATTATTAATTAGCTTATTCAAATCAGCCCACAAAATAAGCCCAATCCATTAGCCTTTTCTCCTCTTAATATTTAATCATTTAATTAAATACAATTAGCAATAATCCGTATAAACAGAAAAAGGAAAACAAAACCCTGTCGAAATCTGCTTTGGGCGTCTAGCGCCGGAAGCTGGCGTTTACAGCCGGAGTCCAGGCGGCCTGAAAATCACAACAGAAGCATGATTTTGTACAGAGCCAGAAACACCTTTTCCAAAGCCGACTTGGGCGTTTGCCGCCGGAGATGGGCGTTAGCCTCCAGTTTCATTTCACGACCAAATCTTATTTTTGGCTCGGATCTTTGATGAATCTTTGCAATATTTACCCTAAATTCTTCTATAATTCGGCCATTCTCCATCCCACTACTATAAATACCCCCCTCATTTCATTCATTTGAACAATACATCAATATTTACTCAGCAGAAATTGACACTTAATCACCATAAGTCTAAAAGCAACTTCTCAAAAGCAATCAAACACACATTAGCATTAGCATTAGCATAAAGCAAGGAGTAATTCCAAGACTACGGTTACATTTCTCAAGCACCATCCCGCCCCAAACCTTGGAATTCTCAAGCTAGCTATACGGTAAAGGTCCCGAAGGCAGCACCTCCATCTTTCTCCTTGTTTACTTCTTGTATTTCAATTACTTAGAATAGCGATTTAATTCCTGAAATCTACTAACTCGTGTGTGCATGTAAAGGTCCTTTTTGGACAAATAGTT
>ONZK01005292.1:0-15182 GCA_900322385.1 Pharnaceum exiguum
GATGACTAAATTAGATAATATTTGTTATTAGGTTGTTTAATCAATCTATATTGTTAATGCGCATATAATCGAATTAATTATTTAGTAGAGGTGCTTATTTTGCCCCCGAACCGTTACTGTTTTCTGGTTAAAACCTTACTTGTTTATCTTAATAAGTAAGTGGCATTTCTTTACATTCCTGTACAAATATCACCCTAGTCATAATAAGGCAAATAATATAAAAAGGTTTTCCAATTGTTTTTCTAATAGTATATTATACTTAATAAAATTGGTGGCGACTCCTAAGCATTAGCATTCAAACCTACCCACGCGGTGGACGACAGGGTTTACCTAGAACCGAACGGGGATTAATGATCTCCCATTAGGCGACCGGGCCCGGGCGTTTACACTTATGACTAATAAATTTTTAACCCATTATTCTACAGTATGTTGGGAACTCTAGGGATCAGACTTTATAACTTTTGCATATCATTTGAGCCTCGGTCAAGGATGGTCAAATCAGACTGCCAGTTTTATACGAACTAATGTTTTGTCTTTCTTAAACCTTTCTTTATTATTTCGGCTTTAAAAATTATGGGACTTCTTCCCAATGTTAAATATAGTTATTTTGATGTTTTAAACAGATTGATTTTGATATAGAAGATTTTTTTAAAGAACATTTGGATTTGCTTCTTATGCATACGATTGAAGGATGTTTTGGTTTTGACTTTCAACATTGAAAGGCTTGGATTGAGGTAGTTCATATTACCTATACTTTACCTTGTTTTTTATTTTTTAGGAGTCCCTCGTATGGCCTGTTTAGAATGGCTAGGTGGACTAGAGAACTTGCATGATGAACTATAGGTTAGATGACGGGCCTAAACCCGCCTGTTGGTTGCCCCAACTTTGGTTGTCAGCTGCTATTATGTGACGTGACTACAACGTGATTTTAAGTTGTATGTTGTATATATGTCATTGCTGACTATTGTGATTACCTACAATATGATATGTTTATATTATTGTGTTGATTGTTGAGTATCCGTTGTATGAAGAATGTGCTAACTTGGTTAATGAGATCAATATGCATGATTACAATTGTGATGAATATTGTTATGCCGTCTTGGCTTGATAACCAATTGTTGATATTGGTAATTTGATTGTTTAAATACAAAGATGTGGGTTAAGGAGACCCACCTTCATTGTTTAAAATGGGAAACATTATGGTTGAGCCTTATATGCTAGTTGAACCCATTTCCCTAAATTGTAAACAACTTGAACTGTAAGGAGGTATTGTCTTTTCTGAATCACTCTGTGGTTGGCCATCATAGAGCTTGGTTACAAGAGAATAGAAACCATTTGGCAACTTGCCCTTATGGGATGATTTTATTTAGGCAGATAGTGCATTAGTTGTTCCTATTATTGGATGTCGCCATCGATAGAATGGGCACAATGTAGGAGGATATGATCATACTTAGGCTTTGCGGTGGATATCATGCTTGAGAGGCATACCATGGACGTTCTCGCCCCTTTGTTGCCATTGACGTTTGCTTTCCAAACCTTATCCCATAAATGGACTAATGACCTTTAACATGAATAAAGAATATTTGATTATATTCCGCTGAGTAGTTTGTAATTTGATATGTTATGTGATTACATGATTACCATAAGTGTACCTCATATGGTGTGAAGCATGTTATATGGTTTACAGCTTTCGCATGCTTGTAGAAGACTGATAGGCATGTGCTTGTGGCAGTGTATAGTTACTATGGGTTACTGAGTTGTCAAACTTACCCCGTTGTTGTTGACATTTTACAGGTATTATTCACACGTGATATTGCGGAGAGGACGACTATTGATCATGACTTTTGTAATAGTTGTCTAGACCACTTATAGTTATTTGGGATTTGAGACCATTGTTATTGTTATTATTTATTTCTATAATCTGCTTAGCATATCTCTACTTATGTGATTCTTTAGGGATTATATGATTAGACTTATGTTGCAGTAACACCTGTTTGGGATCTCTGTGGTAGAAGCTCGAAGGCTCTACTATATTTATATTCATTTCTATTATTATATTGCATATTTTATTATGTTTTATCCAGGGTACCGTTCGGGGTGTTAAAACTACTTACCAAGATCACCATGTTAACAGTTGGAATGGCCTAGTTCAGTACAAAATTGATAGCTATAATGTTATGTACCCTCCTGGAAGTCCTCCAGTATATGACCTTACTTCTCCGTAACCTTGTGATGAGTTTTGTTTATGTGTAATTACACTTTTGTGTTAGTCAAACCAAAATAATTTTGTTTGTTTAGTGCACTGTTTCAATCAATTATTTTCTTTAATTTTGTTAATGTTTTGTATAATTCTTTTTAGTTAATAATTAGTTCTATTCACAAAAAAAAAGATCCATATTATGTACTAAGAGAGGCTACGGATAGAGAAAACTGGATGAGCCATTCCTTTTATAATTCGGCTAATACTTAGGTGGAAACTTGAAATTGGTTGGAAACTGTAGTTTAAGTATGAAAGTAGCCATAAATTAATTTATGTTTCTTTTTTAAAAAAATGTCAAAAAGAAAAGAAGAAGAAAAAAAGAAATCTGAAAAAATTGATTAAATTTGGAAACGATAATATTTTGTTATTATAAATAGAAACTATATTCATTAGATTTGGAATAAAACATTTCTAAGATTTACAACTTCTATATAATTAGAAAGCAAATAAAATCTATGCCGTATATAAGAAATTATTTTAATAAAAATCTTAAATTCAGAATTATTTCCTACAATAACAAAACGCTTAGTTCTCGATTTTTTTTGGCACCAACTCACCAATTACGAGGAGAATTGCCGAACGAGTACTACGTACCTATGAGTCCATGAAATATACGCTTGGAGGAAGGGTGCAATGTAATTGTGCAAGTATTTTACAAATGGGTATAAAAATTATGTAGAGCTACACTTAACTTAATTGAAGTTACAAATTGAGTTAAAAGAACCTAAGCTTAATTAGACTTAACACAATTGGAATGAAACAAAAGTATTACTAAACACTTGACTACATTGTACCAAAATTAACTAGGGAAAAACTAAACTAAACGGGTAGAACATGAATGGACCAAAATTAACTAAACCAGATGAAACCGAACTAAACTCAAAATATTTAAATATAATTAGGTGCAAAATTTAACTAAACTAAAAATTATTTAACTATAAAATAAGTAAACTAACGTAGAAAAAACTGTAGTTGAGTAATTGTTTAAGGTGGACCCGTAATGCATTAACACTTTATTGTTATTAATTAACACTTTATGGTTTAAGGTTTATAGAATAATTAAATATAGTTGAATTGTTTGGGTCATTTGGATGAAATAGGCATGTTCTTTAGAGTTAAACTTTACTTAATTGAAATGAAAAAACAGAACTTTGCTGCGTGTTTTGTTCGTCTCTAGAGTTACAATTCAATTTTTTTTTTAGTTCAATTCAATTTTTTTTCAATTCAATTCAGTTTAGTATATTTCAGTTTTTTTTTCATTTATGTTTATGATTTATTATAAGTGCATTCCGTATTTTTCATTTCAATTCAGTTTCTTTCAGTTGAGTTCACTTTTTTCCAGTTTTCTTTCAGTTCCACTCAGTTTCAGTTCACGAGATGAACAAAACACACTCAATCAATTATCAAAACCTTATCAAAATTGAACGTTCATGAAACTATATGGTGAAACCTTTCCAATGATAATTGACTACGAATGGCTATCAGGATCAAAATTGAATATGTAATGAATTGAATAAGTTAGTGAAATAATGTGCAAATGGCAACAGAGTTTTACATTTAACAAACAAATACATTGTCAAATTCTGTGCATCGCACGGGAGCTGCACTAGTATCTAACTATGGTACCGTATCATCACTTCACTCACAAACTAAAGCATGAGAAGCCATAGTACGTCACTAAACTACAATAAGGGTAACCATACATAGTCTGAAAACTATGGTAACTCTAACTATAGTAGATGATCAAACTATGGTAAGGACCAGACATAGTATGTCAAACAATTACAGTAGAACTAGCTATACTCTTCATGTACATGTCTAGTTATACTCGCTGTAGTTTATTGTTTTATGTACGGTGAGTGTCGATGTAGTTCTACGCAGAACTACGGTCACAACAGTTATAGTCTGTTAACGTAGTACAATAAGTCCGGCTGTACTTTACATGTAAGGTCTAGTTATATTAGCCGTAAGATTTCCGTTTTTATGGAGGACGGTGTCGTGTTTATTTCGCAACTTTAGCCACTTCAACCGTAAAAATGTAACTTGAAGTACAACGAAAGGACTACACTTTACATAGATATAGTTATATATGCTATAAGTTGTTATTGAAGTACAGTGAACTCCGTTGTAGTTATCCTAACCAGTATAGCTACTTTGGCCGAAGCTTATACATTTGGAGAGAGAAAAAAAAATGGCCCAGAGTGATGGGAAAATTGTTTTGACCATTTGTTGACTTTTTTTAATATATGTCAAGGGTATTTTCGTAAAAAATGATGTATACAATCTATTTTGCCCATGGGTCTATATAGTAGCTCCCTCTGAACCATGATGCATCGTGGGCTCAACTGTTATACTATTATGGTTGACCGTAGTTAGCTTTGTCATCTTGTAAAGTGGTCCAAACTATTGAACTAGCCAGTGAGGTGATTATAGTTTTCATTTTTCCTTTGAAGTTTTATAGAAATATGTTAGCATAGTATAATAAAAAAGTTTCCTTTTGAAATGTCGAAGGTTCGATATAGTGATGTATTTGAATAAAAATTTTGAGTAATCGATTTGGTTGCTGGAAATAAGGAAAATAAGAAGCTGGCAATTACATAACTATTCCGCTGCACCTTAAGGAGAACGAAAGAGAAAAGATGCAAATCGTTTTATAGTTTCGGCTTCCTACGTTGTGAGAGTATAAATTTTTTTTTAGGGGAAAATAGAGTTTTCATTAAATAATAGCCATACGGCATCTACAATCGAAATTGACATCAACATGATATGAAATCAATAATGCAGAATACATTCGCTAACAAAACCTAATTGCTAGCATCCCTCCCTTGTTAAACAACTTCCTTGGCGAGAGTATAAGTTTGTTACCCAAAATTGTATCCTTCCCAAATATAAAAGTGCCAAGTGACCTACTTGCTTATCGCTCGCCAAGCCGCAGTTGTGTAATTTATTTTATATTTTTCATTTTTTTATTTTTCTATTTTTCCTTCTTTTCTTTAATTTTGGGACCCACAAACCTCTTACTACTTCTTCTCAACACCTACTCCAATACTGTATTCAAGACTTCCTATCTCGCTTGGCAATTGGCAATCGTGGACAATTCTTTTTTTTTCTTATGGCATATAATATTGGACAATTACTACACCTGAAATTTTTTTTCATGTGAACCCGTTTTACACTCCGTATTTGATATTGGGTATCAATGACCATCAGGTAGTCATTAATGACAACGACCCTATGGGTAAATTGCGGGATAATCTTTCCCGCTACCCCCTTAAGTTTTACGGAGTTAAAAAAAGTGTCGCTTTAAACTTAAATTTTAAAAAAATATTTCAGCACTTTGCTTTGGCAGTTTGGCTTACCGCAAATGATAAATGTTATTACAAATTTATAAAAAAATTATGTGCACCGGTTTTCTACATGAGACTAGATATTAATAATCCTTTGTTATATAATAATGACCCTTCGACTACACAAACACAATACACTATAATGACCCCTCGGCTATAAAATAATAACCCATATTATCCAATCTCTTATATGAAACGGTTTCACACAAAATTTTCTATTACAAATTAGCATCACCTAAGCATGAAAAATATCTCAAACCAAAATAAAATTTATGGAAATATCCTATACTTGATAAGAAAAACGGTGGATCATTAGGAATTGTCAAGGATAAATATTACCTTTTTATTTTTTTTCCTTACTTTAAAACATTGTGGTCGTTTTTTTTTTTAAAAAAAATATCTTCTCTTAATCCATTATTTTCCATTAAAAATAAAAGAAAAATGAGTATTGATTTTTTTTAACTTATAACAAAATATAGCTTTTATCCAATACGTGTTTGGTTTATTTTTCTTCAAAATCAACGAATTAATGAACTTGTCACAACAAAAATAGGTTTTATAGACCTTGGTGTGAATAATTTGTTGGTAATGATTGTATTTTTTGTTGAGACGGAAAGTCAAAATAAAAATGTAATTTGTACTTATATTATAACTTTTTTGTTGTTACGATTTATTGAAAATTTATCAAATTAGAGTTGAGGCAATCTTTCAGTGTTATCACTGTGTAACTTGTACTTATACAATGTCTACTTTGCTGGGACAATTTATCGAAAAAGGGAAAAAGTTCAAATGGTTAAATAAAAATAACCATAACAAGTTGTACTAACAGTTTTTTGATTATCAAAAAAAAAGTTTTTTGATTACGTCATACAAAACAATTGAATTTTTAAAAAATTATTGTTACAAAAACGTTATTTTGTTATAATGATTTATTAGACCTGTCTTTTAATTGTAATCTTAATTTGTTATTACTGTGTTAGTACATGTTATTTAAACATTATGCAAGCTATTGGGTAACAATAGTCAAACACTTCCTTGCAAAAAAGAATTTCTTTTTTAAGCGTATAAAAGGTTTTTTACTCTATTAATTCTTTTGGTAATAAAAAGATAAATTATAAAAATATAATCAACAAAATGAGCCACCATGCTTAGAAGTTGGAAAGGTCAATAATTTAGATTTGTTCTTAAAAATTCCTTATGATCCACATATTTACTTGCCAAGGGCACACTCACATATGTTTTTATTCTTACCTAAAGATTTAGACCTTGCAATAAGTATTGATATCTATAATAATTTCAAAATATTTAATTGCTTTTTACAAAATTAAAAAGTAGAGTTTGTTTTGTTTTTCTGTAAATCTGTAATAATCCTAAACTAGAACAGAATTGAATTGCAAAAACAAAATTCATTTAAAAAACTAAACTATGAATTGAAAAATAAAATAAAATATGGCACTACATATGACAAAACACATCCTAAGTTTAGGGCATTAATTTTCATTATACAATTGAGGGATATTAGTGCCAAAATAACCTTGACAACATTTATTATTAAAATTTATTATAACAAATATTGTCAAAATAATAACTATTTTGATCATATAATCCAAAATAAACCCCGTGCAATAGCACGGGTCCATCTACTAGTATTTTCAAAAATTAGAATTCCTCGCTGCACTACTGTCTTCTAATCTCATAAAAAGGGATTACAATTCATTATGGTGTGTTGTTTTTCGGTAAGAAACTGAACTGGAGTGAACTGAACTAAAGAAAACTTGAACACTTCATGGAGAGCGAAGTAGAGAGCGAAATAGCAAAATCCCCAGAGGAGAGTGATCTCTTGGTACGTTCAACTAAGAAACGTATCAGATGCTCTCAAGATCAAAGTCAACAATCTCAATCTACTGAGAATGAGATGGAGTCCAACCCCTCGAGGGTACTAGAGACGCCGGACCAAGGATTTTCCCATGAGATCCAACCACAAAATGTATGGCGTACACCAGTATCTTTTCGTGATATGGTTGCGGGGCAAAGCCATCACCAGAATGAACCCTTCAATTACCCATTGTGGGACAGCGATAGTGATGACTCAGACCTTGAAGATGTTGTGCCTCCTGTGAAGGACGACCCGACTTGCCCAACAATACTTCTCACCAAAGAAGAGAAAAAAAGATTGAGAAAGCCCTGGCGTCGAACCCTCATAGTGAAAATGTTCGAAAAAGGCATTGGCTATAACCAACTCAAGAGGAGGCTTGAGAAGAAATGGAGCACCAAGGGTTTCTTCACCATGATTGATATAGGGTGCGACTATTATGTAGTAAGGTTCGTGAATGTAGAAGACTACCAACATGTCCTTAACGAGGGGCCGTGGTTGCTTGGCGATAACTATGTCACGATCAGGAAATGGATCCCAAACTTCGTTCCGGATGAAGAGCCGATTCGCAAACTTACAGCCTGGGTTCAGATACCCCGTTTGCCGGTAGAATACTTTGACAAAGAAACGTTACGGTATATTGGTGAGAAGATAGGTAAAGTCATGAAAGTCGATAGAACTACTGAAGACGTCCTCCGTGGAAGATACACTAGGCTGGGCATCGAAGTTGATATTACTAAGCCTTTACTCTCCAAATTTCGCATGAATGGAAAGGTGTGGAAAATCCAATATGAGGGTCTTAACCTACTATGCTTCAAGTGTGGCAAACTGGGGCATAGGGCAGATGTTTGTCCCATCCACCCGAGGGAGGAAAATCAGACCCAAGTGTACAATGCAGCTAATGATCCTACAACAGCGATCCCACCATGCCAACCAGAATGTCTAGAGACCTATGGCACTTGGATGTAAGTCAAACGTGTCACTAAGCGTCGTCAATAGTGTGTGACGCCAGCAAGAAACTCTACTGGAGGCCATGGTGAGGGGCAAGGACGTACTTTTGCGGCGCAAAAAGGGCCTCAACGCCAGGATCCGAATGTGCAGGGATCTCGTTTTTCAGCCCTAGAGAATATTGACCAGAATATGGAACAAAATAATTTTCAAAATGGCAATAATATTTTCTTGCCTAATGATGGAAATGGTGAGGAAAACACTGATGCTGTTCCTATTTTCAGTGCGCAAAGAAGGCAAGCTTATCAAGCGGAAAATCCTTCCTCATCAAGGAGACAACCAAGACGGCCTAATGTGAGCATCCCAAGACCTAGCCGCAACACAACCCCACAAGCCCAGAACCAAGTCCCCCGAAATTCCCACCAAAGCTCCACAGAAAGACCACCTATCAGTAACACGTCTACCTCCCACGCCCATCAAAAAAGCCCAAACACAGCAGCCAACCCTACGATATTCCAAAGCACCCACATAAGAACCCCCCTTCGCCCCATCACTAACTTGACCCCTACTATAATTCCACCGCTGGTAGGACTAAATAGTGTGTTAGTTAACTCTCCAGCTCTCCACCCCAATGACCCCCCAGTACAAGATACCACTGGTAATGAAGACCTTGACCCCATTCATGGAGCCCATAGCAATGAAGATACACCCATGGGCACAAACGATTCTACTGGAGATCATGTTTGTGCCACTGGAGAACAACGAAATGAACATCTCATGCATAGTGGCGACATGGCCACTGATGCATCAGATTAGGAATTGTCCCCTGATGATTGGTTCACCACCTGGACCCATGTTTAATAATATGACGAGTGTACCCCCTAAAACTTTGTCAATGAATCTGTTAATCTGGAATACTCAAGGTGCGGCGAGCAAGGAGTTCCTTTCCATGTTGAGAGAATTAATCAAGCTACATAATCCATTGATTGTAGTGTTGGTGGAAACATGGATTAGTGGTGTTCAGGCGGACATCGTTTGTAAAAAAATTGGCTTTGACGGCCAACTGCGAGTTGAGGCTCAAGGCTACAGAGGTGGTATCTGGCTTTTATGGCGTGAAGAGGCAGTTACTATACAGCATGTATCATCCTCGTCGCAGCAAATAACAGTAAGAGTTAAGAGGGAAAAGGAGAAGATGTTCCTTTTTTCGGCGGTTTATGCTAGCCCGAACCCCAGAATCAGGGAGGAGTTTTTTCAGCAGACCTCGGATTTTGCCCATCAAAATAGCCACCCATGGCTACTAGCTGGGGATTTTAACGAGACCAAAAGCATGGATGAAAGGCGTAATTGTTCGCAAGCGAATAACCGACGATGTAAAAAAAATTCCGACTGGATTGAAGATAGTCATCTTGTAGATATGGGATTCATAGGCCCTCAGTTCACGTGGAATAGAGGTAATGATCCTGCTACCCGTAAGAGTGCCAGGCTAGATCGAGGACTTTGCAATATTGAATGGCGTGAAATGTTTGAAGAAGCTGCAGTTCGACATTGCCTCACTAATAGGTCAGACCACTGCCCTCTTCTGATAAGTCTTGATGGCTTTGCGAAAGTTAACCCTCATAATAGACCTTTCCGGTTCCAAGCCGCTTAGCTACTACATGAAGAGTTTCAAGAGTTCCTAGCTGCCAACTGGAAGAGAGAAGCACCTTTACCTCTAGCCCTTGAAACATTGGCTGATGAATTAAAAGTGTGGAACCAAGAAGTTTTTGGCAACCTTTTCACTCGGAAAAAACGACTATGGGCGCGTATTGAAGGAGTGCAAAGGGGACTAGCCAGACAACCTACCAGGAATTTGCTTGCATTAGAAAAAGAACTGAAGGCGGAGCTAGATGACGTCTTGGAGCAGATTAATCTATTCTGGTTTCAAAAAGCCAGGACGGTAGCTATTCTGGATGGTGATCGCAACACAAAATATTTTCATGCCTCTACGATCATTAGGCGCAAGGTGAATAGAATTGAAGTACTTCAAAACTCAGAAGGGACCTGGATATGGGAACCAGCGGAATTACAAGCACTGGTGGTGGAATACTTTCAACGGCTGTATGTAGAAGATAACCCCTGCAATGGCCCTTTTGATATCCCATATGGCCATTTTCCTAGACTCGAAGCTGAGGACTTTAGTAGCCTATTCCGCACTTTCACGTTGGAAGAGGTCAGAGAATCCGTGCATGATATGAGTCCCTATAAAGCTCCGGGACCGGATGGCTTTCATGCAATTTTCTATCAACAGAATTGGGACACAATAAGCCCGGAGGTGGCAACCTTAGCGCTTCAGGCTTTAAATCAGGCGTCATTGGCAAGTGAAGTTAATGAAACTCTCCTCGTCCTAATTCCAAAAGTGGACAACCCACAACTGGTTACGCAACTGAGGCCGATAAGTCTTAGTAATGTGGCGTACAAAATGGTGACTAAGTCTATAGTTAATAGACTGAAAACCATAATGCCAAAGATTGTAGCCCCGACTCAAACCAGTTTTGTCCCTGGCAGGAACATTACAGATAATATTGTGGTTGCAAAGGAGATAATGCATACCATGTACAAGCCCGCGAAAAATCAGAGGATCATGGCATTGAAGATTGACCTAGCCAAGGCTTATGATCGAATCAAATGGGCCTTTATTCGGGACACCTTAATGGATATAGGCTTACCCCAGAATTTGATTGAGGTCATTATGTGCTGCATCAATTCAGCTTCGATGAGGGTGATGTGGAATGGTACTATGACAGACAAGTTTTATCCGACTAGAGGAGTCCGTCAAGGAGACCCGTTGTCCCCGTATATTTTCACCTTATGTATGGAGAGGCTCTCACACATTATTAATGAGGCTGTTGCTTGTAATTCTTGGAAACCAATTCAAGCGAGCTCCGATGGCCCTCACATTTCTCACTTGTTCTTTGCGGACGACCTGGTTCTCTTTGCGGTAGCTTCCATTGAGCAGGTTCGGGTCATTAAGCATTGCTTAGCTCGCTTTTGCAAAGCGTCTGGAGAAGAAGTAAATTTTTCCAAGTCAAACATATGCTTCTCGACGAATGTTAGCGACAACGATCAATCAGACCTTACTCTTGAAGCTGGTATGCAAAAATGTGATGGCCTAGGCCGTTATCTTGGTGTCCCAACAAAAATTGGCAGGTTGGGAGTTAATAATTACCAATACTTGTTGGATAGAATCAACTCCAAACTAGCCAATTGGAAAGGAAAATACCTCTCACTAGCGGGGAGAGTCACTTTGGCTCAGTCAGCAGTGGCTACTGTACCTTATTATTCAATGCAAACAGCCCCTCTGCCGGTGACGATATGTGATGAAATAGACAAGAAAACGAGAGCTTTCATATGGGGAAGCACGGAGGATCAAAGACGTATGCATCTAGTCAATTGGAAAACGATTCTAACACCGAAGCATGCAGGTGGCTTAGGATTACGGTCCATGAGACAAGCTAATATTGCTTTCATGGCTGAGCTAGAATGGAGAACTCTGGTGGAAAAAGATAGCCTCTGGTCTCAAGTTTTGAGGACGAAGTATGCGCATGGAAGAGCTGACATGGATATGTTCCGGGCAACGAAAGAAGACTCGCAACTCTGGAAGAGTATCGTCCAAGCTGGGTATGTGCTCAGACAAGGGGTACAAGCAGTTATTGGTGATGGAACGAAAACATACTTCTGGCTCCATAGTTGGGCATCGGAAAAAACCCTGGAGAAAATAGCAACGGCGCAAATTCCAGAAACCGAGCTATTTAAGACGGTAGCAGAATACTGGGATGGTGCTAAGTGGAAATGGGATGATTTTCCCATCTACTACCTGATGAAGTTAATATGGCCATTGCAGGACATGAAGTCATTACATCTGAAATTACTCCAGACAGGTTAGCATGGGAGAAAACAAACACATGCCAATTCTCTATTAAAAGTGCTATGGAGATAATCTGTGGAAGAATTGATAATTCCGATAAGGAGCGATGGAATTCGGTCTGGAAAACTGACGCCTCGCAACGGGTAAGGTCTTTCCTATGGTTAGCCATGCAGAAGAGCTTCCTTTGCAATGAGACAAGAGTTAAACGCAAGATATCATCCAACCCGTACTGCAAAGAATGTGGAGGGATAGAATCCACCATACACGTTCTTCGTGACTGCCATGAAGCCCGAAGTGTATGGGATAGAATCTTGCCGTTGGGAATGAAAGCATCCTTTTATAACCTCAACCTACAAGAATGGATTGCGAGTAACTTGAAGTTCAGCAAGTCATGGTCACCGAAGTTCGCAAATGGAGTCTGGTGGCTATGGCGTTGGCGTTGTATCCGAGTACATGGAGACCCAGGTAGTATCCATTTATTGAAACATAACTTTGTGTGCCAGCAAGCTAAGGAGTATGTTGATGCCCATGAGAAGCGGCAACTGAAACTTTGTGGGAAACGGCCACGGGAGGAACACCATCACTCATGGACATTCCCACCGGATGGATGGGTTACACTCAATGTCGATGGCTCGTCTAAAGGTAATCCTGGACCAGCTGGAGGTGGTGGTGTATTTAGACGAAGTTCAGGAGCATTTATGCGTGCTTTTAGTGTCAGATATGGATGGTGTTCTGCCCTCAAATCGGAACTACTAGCAGCACTCAAGGGTCTCAGGCTAGCTTACCAGGTGAGCATACCGAAGCTAATTCTAGAAATGGACTCGCAGGTTGCTGTGAGATTGATCTCTGAAGGTGCAACAACCACGAGCCCTTACTTTTTTATTGTCAAGCAATGCCGTGATCTCCTGCATGCACCTGGCTGGGAGACGAAGTGTAATCACGTCTACCGTGAGGCGAATACCGTCGCGGACTGGCTTGCCAAGGCTAGCTTCGAGGCCACCCAAGCAACTTATATCTATGAATGTCCCCCTCCCTCTCTTATGCCTTTACTAGTCTCTGATGTTGTAAGCCCCCAGGGAGATAATGTTTAATTTTCAGCTCTAATAAAACGGCCATAGGCCACCATTTACACCAAAAAAAAATCTCATAAAAAGGACCTCTCAAAAAAAAAAATCTTATAAAAAGGAGATGAAAATAAAATAAAAAACAAAACCATAAAACAGCCCACGCAGATACAAGTACAACATAAGTATCCCACATTTTGTGTGTTGTTGAGAGTAGAGAGAGAAAGAATGGGCTCTCTCTCCCCTAAGAAAAAAAAACCCCCCGATCGCCCCCTCGTTTCCATCGAAAACACTAGCTCATCCAATCGCCCTACAGCCACCCCTGCTCTCAATGGTCGCCACGCTCAATACGGTCTTTATCTAGCTACAATAATTAGTGCGAATCTGCATTCAATCTCTCGTCTTTCGATCCCTATTTGCCTTACCTTTAGATCTACTCACCAAGCCCTTTCTTTATTCAGCAATCACTCGACTCTACTAGTAGTTTATTACCATCTAATGTTGCTTAATGCTCCCCTATACTATAGCTTTAATCCTACAATGACGATTACTTTCTTCATTTATTGGCCTGGGAGATTAAATGTGCTTTATTCCCTCCCTGGTTGCTCTGCAAATCCTCGGAAGACGAAGATCTGTTTCGACCTATATCCACTTGCATTCAAGACAGCCGCTAGCTGGTCAGGAAAGACAGAAACTTCTATAAAGGAAAGGTTGCTGCTAATAAACCTGCCATGTCTCCTTCACATGTTACAAAAGGAAAGGGTGTCTCTATTGTTTCAACCATGCCTGAACCTATCACTGAAACTGGTACAACAACATTGCCTAGTGCACATGTCCCTGAGACCTCTGTGTCCCCTGCGTCTCATTTGTCACACTCCTCTGGTGATACTCTCTTTGATGATGAGGAGGGTGATGACTTCATGGACATGGAGGATGAGGGCCTGCCTGCCTCATCTGATTCCTCAGCGAAGAAGAGAAAGGTTGTAATGTTCCAACCTCTGAATGCACAGGGTGAAGTTGTCAGCTCTTCGGCTGCTGTGGTTAATCCCTAATTAACCTCCAAGTTATCCATGTTACCAGTCCCTCGTAGTTTCCTTTCCTGTACTGTTTGTGTGTTCCAGTCTTCTCAATGTAATGTCCTTAGCTCCACTCCATCTAGTCCCCACTATACACACTGCCAAGTCTGTAAGTGGAGACTTCTTTTGGGACGACTACAATGTATTCGATACATCTTATACATAGTCAGTCTGCATGGAGGGCCTAGGTTTATTTCGATTTGTAGTTTTCCATTGTTGGTGTCATGTTGCAAGACCTCGTTTTGTATCTCTGTTATTCCATTAATGGGACTGGTTTGTTTTTTAATGCTGTTTTCCCCTTGTTTATTTACTGTTTCTGATTTATACTTGCATGTGATTGGAATGTTCCCACATTCCAATGGACTAAGCTTCGGCTCTAAGATCATTCCCAGACTTGGGATTTGTTTATCATTGTGTCATCCACTTATCCAATTTGTATTTTATA
Source organism: Pharnaceum exiguum (assembly GCA_900322385.1). NCBI lineage: Eukaryota > Viridiplantae > Streptophyta > Magnoliopsida > Caryophyllales > Molluginaceae > Pharnaceum > Pharnaceum exiguum. The sequence continues at coordinate 14,918 of ONZK01005292.1, forward strand.
TCACCAGCAATTTTGTGGCCTGCAGAACGGAAATTTACTCAAAACAGTTTCTTTTTAATGAAAGTTATTAGTTGGAATATTAAAGGGGCTAGAAAAGACATGGCCTTGGGGGAACTCATTTTCATCAAAAATAAGTTTCACCCTGATGTTATGGTTGTCATTGAAACACTTACTTGTCACCTAAGTTCGGAACGCATAATTAAAAAACTTGGGTTTCAATATCATGAAATTGTTGATCCTATTAATCATTGCGGCGGTTTATGGG
>ONZK01005293.1:2138-20711 GCA_900322385.1 Pharnaceum exiguum
CTGTGGTTGTAATTGATTTGTTTTTCAATTTATACCCTCATTAATTATTTTTTCAAAATTGATTTTTTTTGTTTTATTTTGATTAAAGGGTTAGGGCTTCTTGAAAATCTAGGTGATGTACTCTGTTTTATATAATGGTAAAGATAGATAGATGTGGGTATAAAAACCCTAACTCACCCTCATATATTTTTATGACAAAATTGTTGGGAATAATACCAAGTTGGGGCCATGATCCCAAAATAATCCCGAGTTAATATATATCTCAGAATAATCCCAACATGCACGACTTTTCACCTGAGCAGATTAATGGTGGCCAGAAAACTGTTTTCAGGTGAAAGCTTGCTTATGTAATTAAAGAACATGCGCCTAATGCATTTTCAAGGAGAAAAATTAAAACTTATTTTATGATCAAAATAAAAAGGATATTTTATCTTTTGCTGCCCTGAGGTTTGGCCTAATTAACGATTGGTTACCCGAGGTGTCGATATTATATTTTTGGTGATTCGAGGTTTGCTGCCGTTAGCTTTTTAGTGGTTTGACCGTTAAGTTGAAGGGTTGACTATTAAATAACCTTACGTGGCAGTCCATTTTCGAATTTCTGAATGTCCAATGTCCTATTTACCCCTCTCATTTAATGGTGGGAGAGGTTGAGTGATAACCCACCCGTCCACCTCAAAAACCCACCAGCGGGTTGACATCAAAAGAGACGGGCCATGGCCCACGTCGACGACCAGAACACGGCCAGACAGAGGCGTCGACTCCATCGGCGTGTCACGCCTCCTTCCGAGCCACCTACCGTGTGAGGGTGTGCTGGAAATCAAAAACAGGTCATGAACCCTTGTCCGCTGGTCGACCCAAAACAAAGAGGGAGAGAGAGTAAGCCAGCAGGGTCCACCATGACGGGAGGCAGACGGCGACGGCGAGCCAGTCTATACGCCAAGCAATGACGGCCGACGATTGTGGATGTCCCACGCGCGGGGAGTGAGAGAGATCGAGGATAGAGTGTCTGGTTCAGATCTGAGAGGAGAGAGGGTCGTTGTTGCTAGGACCACGACGAGACAAGGCAGACCAACACGCCAGAGCGATCTGGGTGGGCGCCGGTGCTCCGGTGGGGCTGTGCAAGTGATGGTTGGGAAGAGAAAGTGAGAGCTTGTTTTGTTTTCTGTTTCTTTTGGAAGAAGAAAAAAGTGACGTGAGGAGAGAGATGAAAGAATCTAGCATTTGTCAATTTTTTTTAGGTAAAAAGACTTTGCCCTTGTTTTTAAGGGTGAAACATGCCACAAACCACTAAAAAGCTAACGGCAGCAGAACTCATGTCACAAAATAATATCAATACCTCGGGTAACCAATCGTTAATTAGGCCAAATTTTAGGGTATCAAAAGGTAAAATATTCAAATAAAAAATACCTGAAAAAGAATGAAAGTCTAATAAGGTAAGAGACCGAAACATCAACAATGTCACTTCAGCGCTCTTAAATCTTAAACCCTAAAACAGTACTCCGTACATGTTGAACTCATCACACCTTATTTATCCTCGACCTCCCTCACAAGCACACACAAACACACCAAACTATATAATTCCCAGACAAACATTCAAACAAACAAACCCTCAAAAATTCTTTTCCTTTCCTTTCCTTTCATTTTGTGACAATTCTAGGCGCTCACAATCATTTACATTGGTCTCATCAGTCCAAACCTCACTGGTGGGACAATAACAATACTAACACTAACAACAAAAACCCAAAAACCCAGATTAAGAAAAAGGGACCAAAAATCCGTTCTTTACTAACATTAGTCAACTGGGTCAAAAACCCATCTGGGTATTCATCAAAACACTGTTTTTCATCCTTTAGAGGGAGAAAGAGAGCAACTTTCTTACATAATTATAATAAAATGAGTGATGTTATAGGGAGAAAAAAGATGGTGAGATTTTCATCAGATGATTTGGTTATAAAGTCAGCAAATGATAAGAAGCTGTATAGGTATGTTGAGCTGCAGAATGGGCTTTCTGCTTTGCTTGTTCATGACCCTGAGATTTATCCTGATGGGTATGTCGAGAGGGGGGAGGATGAGGAGGAGGATGATGACGATGATGATATGGATGAAGATGATGATAGTGATGATGATGAGGATGATGATAGTGAGGAGGATGATGAAGAGGATGAGGATGATGATGTTGAGGGTGGTGGTGAATTGGGAGAGGGGAAGAAAGCTGCTTCTAAGAAGGTTGATCAATAAATTGATATTATGGTCTTTGTTATTTTTTGTGTTAGAAATGTTTGCATGATGATGTTTATATTTTGCTGTGTAAAACTGTATTATTGGGTATTGTAGCATTGTAGTAGCTGTGACTTCTGTGTTTTTTTTTTTTTGCTACGTCTATTTTTTTTTATGCCCAATTATGTGGTTTGTGCTTCGGAAACAACCTCTCGGGTAAGGTTGCGTACATCGTGACCCTGAGCACCCTCATTGAATTGGGATTTACACTCGGTTGTTGTTGTGCTTCTGAGTTGCAAACTTGCAATGTGGCTGTACTTACTGTGACTAAGAGCTTCTTTTTTTTTTAGGAAGAGACTTGTTATGTTTGTTTGCTCTATGGTTTGTTTTATGGGGCTTATGCTAAGCTGTAGAAAAATGACTTGGGTATTTAGTTTGAAAATTTAACATGTTGCTATCAGAAAATTAAAATTTTACTGGTTTTCGTAGGCTGCTGCAGCAGTGTGTGTCGGCATGGGTAGCTTCTTGGATCCATACGAAGCGCAGGGTCTCGCTCACTTTCTAGGTTTGACAGCTTCATTCTGTTTGTTGATTAAAAGTGCTTGATTTTTTGAATGTATTGTTGTTATAGTATGTTGAGATTTTCATTTCCCCGTGTTGCAGAACATATGCTATTTATGGGTAGTGCTGAATTCCCAGATGAAAATGAGGTTGGTTTGTTTATTGCCCATCAATTTTCTTTTCACCATATGACATAGCTTATTAATACTTGAAAATTTAGTCTCTTGAATTTCGATGCTTCCATGAAGTGTGCAAAGATTGTCTCCTAAAATTTTGCTTTGCTTCTGAATTCTGATTGCCGTTGATGAAATTGAATAGTCATTTGCAAACATGACGTAGGCGGTGGGAGCTTGACTGCAGTACTTTATTTTAGCTGCATCAATTAATCATCATGCTATTGCTTAACAACAAAAAATAGAGAAAAACATTCCCTTAGTCCCAAAACTTATTGGGTTGCCTAGCATGGACCAAAACAAAATCTGAAGTTCATGTTTTGGTCCATGTCATAAAATGTGACTAGGTTAGATGTGTTGGCAGTCTCTCGCCTACCATGCAAACCTTTCTCCTTCTCCGGGCTTGGGACCAGCAATGAATGCTATAAACAGAAGATTATAACACTCACCGGCGAAGTTAGTACTATTGATTTCGTGGACTGAAAATGTGATGACTAGGCGTGTCAGTATTCCGCTGTTTATCACGACACGTCTGGCATAATATATGAGTTCACATGTTTGGAAATAGTTCTTGCAAGGGGTTTAAAGTGCGTACATCATTTGACCCCCTCATCCTTCAGCCATTGAAATAGAAACTGAAAAATTAAGAGGTTGTTCGGTATCGTTGCGGTTTCTCTTTTTAGTTTCCAAAAACTCATTTTCAAAACCATAACGTGTTCGGCGGTTGTTGTGTTCAAACTGGTTTTTTCACTTATTTTCACAACTGGCCACAGGATTTCGCAAACGAAAAAGAATGGTTTCTCTGTTATAGCTTTAGTTTTCTCTCCTATGGCATAATAATTGCCACGATACTACTCCTGAATGGCACTACCCCACCTCCTCAATCATATCCACCGGACCTGTGAATCCCCATTACCATGTCCAGCGAACACCCATAACCACCGAGCCCTTCGTTCATTGACATTTTTCAGGAACCGACAATCGCCTTTCACCGATACCACCACCTATTGACACCAATCGGGTTAACATTGGGTTGTTAACCGCTGCAATACAACAACCCAACCACTACCGCCTGACCGTTCACCATCAGCCTTGTTTTTTGTGACTTGCGGCACTAGTGCACTACTACCCACAAATTTTCCCGTATGACATCCCTTGAAACTTATCACCGCTTTGTGTTCATCGATTAGTCCGCCACCGCCTTTTCGTCTCATGGCTTTCCCATTAGCGAAGAACGACTTGTCGTCCCACGAATCACGGGTCAGGCTGATTTACCGATGGAGAAGGACGAGATGACGAAGGGGACGGTGGCAACTCGTAACCATGTCTATGTGGCCTTCATTACGGCGTAAGATTGGAGATCCCGACCGATGCGTGGTTGTCGTCATGGTAATGGTTGGGAACGACGGGATGAGTGAAGTGAGTGGTGTGATAGCCGACGAAAAATGGTGGGGGGAAGGGGGATAGACGGAGTAAAATGAAATCTGATATTTTTATTTTTCCTTTTCTTATTAGAATATCAAATGATGATGCGGATCATTATTTTGAGCGAGCAGTTTCCACTTTCCAACATTTACGAAACTGAAAACCAAAAATGGTTTTAGTTTTTGAAAATTTCAAAACTAAAAACTGACAACATTCCCGAACAGGCCCTAAAACTGTTGTGTGAAATATCTGCTCAGAGCCGTCATTTTAGAGATGTAAGGCTTCCGTGCCTATTAACTACGATTGTGATTTATCATGTGGGCAACAGGGAATGGTGGATCAAAGTACTTTTTTAAGGTCTCGTATTTTTGGACAATTTGGCAATGGCTAGGTCTGAGACACCCGTACAAGTTTGTTAGAAATAAATGTTGAGTGAACTGCTGGATGTTATCTATTTTCTGGCACTATATCTGACTGTTGTCTGTGCTAGTATGACAGTTACCTGTCTAAGCATGGAGGATCATCGAATGCATACACGGAAACAGAGCATACTTGCTACCATTTTGAAGTGAAGCGAGAATATTTGAAAGGAGCCCTAAGAAGGTGAGCGTCAGTTTCTTTACATAGTGCAATAATGGTTATTGGAATTTAGGATTGATCATGATAAGTGAATTTGTTGCGGAATGGTTGACCTCCTCATCTGAGCATATTTAGTAAAATACTAAATACTTATGGATGCAGCAGATTTAAATCCACTTAATAAAATGAACTCACCTGCCAGATGGATCACAATGAAAATGGAAGTTCTGTCATTTGTATTTGGTTGTGCACATCAACTCGGTGGGCATAGTTTTTTATTTTTGTTTTCATAAAATGGCTACAAAACCTTCTGGTATTTCTTATTTTTAGTGAAGTTATGCGGTAAGCCATTACTTCTTTGCAGTAATGCATTTAGAGTGAATCTCGGAAACAGCCTCAGTGTCCTTTCAAAACAGGGGAAAGGTTGCGTACATCCCGACCCTCAGGTCCCCCATTAAATGGAGATTGCACTGGGTTGATGTTGTTGATGTCTAACAGTGTGTGTTGCTCATGAATTATCATGTGAACAGTCACTGCTCCCTAGTCCTGATAAGTGTGGTTTATCTGATAGCCATGTCTCATTTATATACTGTTTCTCTAGGTTTTCTCAGTTTTTCGTCTCACCACTTGTGAAAAGTGAAGCCCTGGAGCGAGAGGTACTGGCAGTTGATTCAGGTGCTGATATTGGTTTTGTACTACTATTGTTTGGTCTTTTAATCTCAGTTAGGTCTACCTTTTCTGTTTCATTTCAGTAGCATGCTGTACATCTTATTTCTGATTTTATGGTGTAGAATTCAATCAAGTTTTGCAAAGTGACTCCTGCCGACTTCAGCAACTCCAGTGCCATACGTCAGTAGCAGGCCATCCTTTCAATAGGTTCTTTTGGGGTGAGTTTGTCTTTTCTCTCTTCTTCACTCTGGCATATCACTTAATTGTGATTGACCTCTTTCCTTGTGATTAATAAGGGAACAAGAAAAGCTTGGTTGAAGCCGTGGAGAAAGGAGTTGATTTGCGAGAAAGGATTCTGAAAATGTATAGAGACAATTACTTTGGTGGTCTCATGAAATTAGTCATCATAGGCGGAGGTAAATGCCTTCTTTTGTGGTCTCTTGTATAACGTATAAATGCCTTCTTTTGTGGTCTCTTTTATAACGTATGATGTTTTGGAGAATTTTCTTCTATACCTCCAGAATTTGGGAGTGCATAGACTTACTTTTTCACGTGTATATCAATAGCGTTGACATAGAAAGAAACATTTATTGAGATGAGGTTTCTTCACCATTAAGCAGATACACTGGTAGTATCCCCCACGAGGAACATTCTTTATCATCAGCTGTCACTTATTTAGCTCATTTATCTGCCATTTTTGAGGTGGTGTTCAGTGACTGAATGATGCGTGCTTCTTTTTCTGCAGCCGTTTGCTTGATCTCTTTAATTGTTCATAATTTATCGATTGGATGTCGCATTGTTTTTACGGAAACAAAAGGGATAGAATCTTTTCGAGGAAGTAAGCTAAGGTAAATAAAGGTCAGAAGAAGAGTGTGTGAATGGGTGGAAGCATGAAGGAGTGTTACTTAGCTTGTAAACTGATTTGGGGATCATGACAGAAAGTACTTTGGTGTATGTTGGAACAATGAGTATAACTTATTGTTTAGGACATATATATATAGGAGATTATTGATAAAGTGATTTTTTTTATAAATAGAACTAATGGGAGATATGGACGGAGATGTGAGTCCGCTAACTGATAGAGCTTCTGTAGCACTTGTTGTTTCATGAGAAGGATAGCTATTGTTTATTGATTGCTATCTGAATTGATTTGATTTGACTGAAATTGGAGTTCAGGTCTAACATCCTTTATATAGGATGGTTGAGATGAATCTGGAGAGTAACTACTTGTAAGACATCCTGTAAATCTATGACTGTCACACTTCATCTTTCATCTTCCTAACTTGTACCTAACTAAACAGGTACATAGATATTCAATTATTCATCTGCTAATGTTTATGGTTTAAACCTAGGATGCACAGGGACGGCTAACCAATGCCGTCCACCATTTCCGAAACGTTTGTGAAACTCGAAAACACCCCGGAAACTCCAACAAGGCAATTTCTTTTCCTTTTTCACTTTATAAATTCATTATTTTTTGAATTTAATGTAAAATAGAAAATATAAGTAAGCCATTATAGTATGAAAACTATAATTATGAAAGTTTAAGATGAAATGTTATTAGAATTTAGAAGTTTATATTTTCCAGAAAAAATCTAATATTCTCCCCGTTTCTTGGTTTTTCAGAATTTGTCGATCCCGTACCCATTGGGACCCGTACCCTTTTCTGTGTAACTTTGGTTAAAACTATTTTTTATCACAACTAAGTGTAACCGTGTCAAAATGGGCTTGGTGGTGTCAGTAGTGCCATTAGGCTCCAAGACAACAAGTATTTCCATCTGAAAAATGGCAACGTTAACCTTTGAATTGAAATGCTTTGTTTGTAACATGGCGAGAAAAGGCATTGACAGTATTTGCAGGCGTACAATCTGGAAGAAAGAAGAAAGAATTGTAGGATTGTTCTTGTAGTGGTGATACCTCTTCCACCAAGGCTGAAAACACTCTTCATGTGAGTTAGCCAATTTTTTGGGAGTCTTTCTAGTGTTTTTATTTTCATGGGCTTAACGGTCTTACCTACTATTCCCTGTCATGGGCCCTAAAGTTAACAACTAGAAAACCTCCAGTGTACCCAGGAAGACTCAGACTCGGGACCTTGGAATAGATATATCTATATATCAGAGGACTTACCAACTCAACTAAGGGCCTGCTCTCTACAACTTCCATAAATTTAAGTTAAATTAAAATCTGATTGTAAGAAGTTGTCACACCAATATCCTTAAAAGGTCTCACTAAGTAGTTTCATAAAAGCCCAATATTGATAGGTTTTTAATAAGTAATTGTGTGTGAAAACAATTAAGCAAAAGTTCAGTTAAGTAAGTTAAGTTCAGTTCAATTCAGTTGAAAAGAACAGGTCCTAAGCCACTCAACAAGAGTTGGTACATCCTTATAAAGTGGATTGATTTATGGTCATGGTACATCATAGCACAAAGTGGTTTGTGAAGAAAGGAAGTGAGGTGACTCATAATTTGTTTAAAGCCCCTACAAATTTTGATCCAAATCATTGAATTACAAATTCCGTTTCCATATTCACTTGACAATAATCTTGCTGTGGAAGTGAGGCTATGAAATCAAATCGGAATTCGTTTTGTGAATCTCAACAAGCTGAGTTTTGTATGAAACTTTCAGTGACAAGTATCTGAAAACTAAGTATTTTAGTTTAGCAACAAGTTCGGATTGGCTCCTAACTTCTGACAGGTTGGAGGAGTGATATTCTGTTCCAGGGGAAATGCTCTAACTTTGGGTTAAGAACCCTTGTGTTAAATGTCTTTATTTCAGACATGATGTTTACACTGGTTGGACTTTGGCAATTGTGATCATTGTGCGCATGAGCTTCACTACCCCTCGCTCTTTTATTCTGAACCCTTCTATACTTCAAATGCGTTATATTCAAGTCCATCTAATGAGCCCTGAGTGTTGTGAAAGGCATTGTGGTCGAAATCTGGATTTTGTCTTTACTTTCTAATGAAGTAGAAAACGACGACGGAGTTATCGTATGAGCTTTTTGTTGCTGTTAACCCGTCTTTTTTCGTAATGCAGAGCCTCTTGATACTCTGGAAAGTTGGGTTCTGGAATCGTTTGCTAATGTCAAGAAGGGTGCTTCGTCAAAGCTGGAGATCAAGGATGAAGGTCCTATCTGGAAAGTAGGCAAGCTATACAAACTGGAGGCTGTGAAGGATGTGAACATCCTTGAGATATCTTGGAAACTTCCGTCCCTTCGCAAAGAGTATCGGAAGAAAATTGAAGATTACTTGGCTCACCTTGTAGGGCATGGTAAACATCTTCTTTTAGTTTCTGTTTGACATTTTTAAGAATGCCTGATTTTGCACTATTTTGAACTCTTTTCATGTGTAGCTCGAATTTAGGATTTATCAGATGGAGTATTTATATGGTTGATTGCTTTTTTCCAGAGGGCAGAGGAAGCCTGCATTTCATTCTGAAGCTGAAAGGATGGGTGACATCTATATCCGCTGGTGTTGGCGATGAAGGAATGAATCGATCCTCTATAGGTTACATCTTTGGCATGTCTATCAACCTTACAGATAGTGGCCTGGATAAGGTTAGGAATGTCATTAAATTATATAGACTGAAATAAATATGTGCTAATTTTTGTGTGGGCTCTCTTGTGTGGTTGTACATGTGTGTGATATGCGTTTTGGGTAAGTTCATGGTAGTTGACCGCAAGCCTATTCAGACTGGGCTTTTGATGTTGTTGTTATGGCCTTGACCGAAATTCGATCCTGCAGGTTTACGAGATTATTGGATTTGTATATCAATATGTCAAATTGCTGCGTGAAACTCCTCCACAAGAGTGGATATACAAGGAACTCCAGGACATCGGGAATATGGAGTTCAGATTTGTTGAGGAGCAGCCACAAGATGATTATGCTGCTGAGCTTGCAGGTTTTCATAAAACTTCTTTTATAAAAGTTATTTTTCTACCAAATTTATAAAAAAAGAGAAGCTCCTAGTGTCTGTCCTACTTGTTTTGCAATGAAGTTTCACTACTTACAGCAGAACATTTTATTTCTTTGGAGGTTTACATGCTTATTTTTTTATATAGCTTTTTCATGGTGTTGCTTAATTTCAAATTTTGTTTTGGGAGACCATGTCATAGTTGCTGAGTGAATGAGACTCCCTCTGTTATACTCTTGTTATCTTGTACTTTCTACCTGTTATTCATTTGTTGATTTTTTTTTCAGAAAATCCTGTACACTCCTATTGCTGTGGTTTCTATGTCTTGGACAGTGTTGGTCTATTCTAAAGGGCTACGGTCATTATTTACAATGTTTCTGTTACAACTATTGGATATGCAATTTATTTAGGCCTTGTTCGTGATCACTGTGAGTTTTCAGTTCTTGGTTTTCAACTTGGTAATAATGAAGTTATTTTTGAAATTAAAACATTTGGCATGGAATATCTAATTTTGAAAACCACTTTTTCTGGTTTTCAAAAACTGGTTTTAGTTTCGAAAAAAACTGAAAATTGGAAACTCACAACGATCCCAAACAGCACCTTAGCTTATTTGTTTGCTTGCACCTAGACCTGTCAAAATAACCCAACCTGAAGACCTGACACTACCTGCCCGGCCTTCTTTTAGGGTCTCAAACCCGGAAAATAAAACTGAACCCGAAACAAGCCTGAACCTGATTAACGGGAAGGTCATGCATGACAATAGTTCACCGCTTTCTTTTTTCTGGCTGTAAAGTGTAAACGCACTTTTCCATTCCCAATTTCAGAAATGGGAACGGAATGAACGGCTGCTGTGACAAGCAAGTGTTTTATAGGCTGTGTGGGACTTTTATAAGATGGATCACTGGGTTGTTTGAGGAGTAACTAGGATATATCATATATCTTTCGATGTTCGGAGCTTCAACTTTTTTTTTTTTGATGAACATGCTTGAAATACATAAGTAAAAAGGTTTATTGAAAAATTAATGTGCAAAGTAAATTTAACAAATTTCTTTTTGTATCAATTTATTTTCTATTGGTTTGACATGTAGTTGATGTTAATAAAATAAAACGAAGCATTGTAGTATCGCTACAGAAGAAGTTGATTTTTTATTTGGCGAAAAATAAAAGATGAATTTATAGTTGGCCAGGAGAGTGAAAGGACTCTCATTTGAGATATCACTCGCAGTTGACATAAAACCTCATGGTTTAATGTGCAGTATAGATTGTGAGGAATTGGGAGATAGTTGATGAAGATGAGGGTGATTGAGGGAGATTGTTTTACTTGAACTTGGTGAGGTATGGTCTGGAGAGAAATGATTGGTGAAATAGTATCCACGTATATCGGGAGTATGTGTGTATATGAGTGCACGCTTGTGTGTTTCCATGAATCTGCTGCGTGTTTATGCAATTGTGTCTTTGTGTTTGACATTTCATGTCTACTTTAGTTAACAAAGTTTAATATTCAAGAATTTGGTTGAGCTTACCTTGCTTTTCTATATCCTATCATCACATTATCATTTGTTCTTTTCTTGTGTTTTTTGTAGAGCACTTACTTGTATACCCACCGAAACATGTGATTTACGGTTATTATGCATATGAAGACTGGGATGCAGAGAATGTACAATCTGTACTTAATTTCTTCACCCCGGAGAATATGCGAGTAGATGTACTGTCAAAATGCTTCACTTACTCTGAAGGTGCGTACAAGTGATTCTCATGTTGGTATAGCGGTTTATTTCTGAAGTCAACTTTTGCTATGAAGCCGTTGTTGCTAACTTGCTCTTTTATCTTAGTACATGAATGAATTGTTTTCATTTGCCACTTTACTCTTATTTTTTTTTTCTTTTTCTTACCTCTATTTCATTGACATGCTTTAGGCATCTTAGTTGAGCCATGGTTTGGATCAAAATATATCGAGGAAGAAATTCCTGTATCTATGATGGATTTGTGGAGGGACCCTCCTGCAATTGATGAATCTCTTCATCTGCCTGCAAAGAACGAGTTCATTCCAGTTAACTTTTCTGTGCATGCCGATAATGTGTCGAATGATCTTGCTGATGCGTCTTATCCAAGATGTATACTTGATGAAGAATCGATGAAGCTGTGGTACAAGCTGGATAGAACTTTTAAGCTTCCTCGTGCAAATACGTACTTCCGTATCAACTTGAAGGGTGCATATTCGAGTGTCCGGAATTATCTCCTTACTGAATTATTTGTTCTTCTTCTCAAAGATGAACTGAATGAGATTGTATACCAGGTCAGTCTCGTGCTTGTACCTAGTCTTTGTGGCTTTTGCAATGCAAACTCATTTGTTTCTTTCCAAATTTTTAAGCTTTTCATTTCAGTTTTTTACTTGTTCCCAGAAAAAGAAAAAGAAAAAAATACAATATGTTGGCTCTGGAAGGTGACTTGATCTATCGATGTCCTTGTCTCACACTCCCTCCGTTCCACAACTATCTTCCACCTTTCCAGTTGGACGTTTTTCCACATTCCTATTTCAGCGAGAATGTCATTGCATTTTCTCTCTTTTACAAGTTTACCCTTCCTTCCCCATACATTTTTCCCCACACTTCCCTTGTGATGGTTATTCTATTTCCATAGAAGTATGAGGGTGACATAGAGGGTGTTTGGCCAAGATTCACACTAAAAAGTGATTTTGCGTTGTGTTTTTGCTCCAATTTTCCCTCCTCATCCTCCACCATCAACAAATGAAGTGTAGATTACTCTCCAAATGATGAAAATCAAATGCATCAAATTGGGGCTTTTGCTTTTGGCCATTTTGGAGTCCTTTATAGCTTCTAGGTAGTTGATTTGTGAAGGAAATGGAGAAAGAGGAAGGAGGATGAGATGAAAATTGCAAAGGAGAAACACTTTTATACATAATCTAGGCCAAACACCCTCATAGTCTTTTTGAACCAAATGTGTTTTTTCTTAGAAGTTGTGCCTTTTGTAGGATGGAAACTAATTGTTGAATGGAGGGACTATTGCCTAAGCGCCCCATTTTTCAGTTTACATTGTATGTTGGCTCTAGGAGGTGACTCGATTTTTGGTGATGTTCCTTGGTTTATTTTTGGTGTCCCCTCCCTTTGAAAATTGCTTTGGTCTTTTTGATTTAGTTCGAGGTTTAAGCTCATCAGGTGTCTTCATACCAGCCCAGGACTTGCACGTGAAGTTTTATGAAGAAATATTGGGACGGTTATCCTGTGAATCATTAACATGCACTTTCATTCTTACTCTGTTTATCTGAACAGGCAAAAAATGGTAGCAGTAAAAGGTTGATTAACCAAAATGTTTTGTTAAATTTACCATACGACTGTTTTGCATCGCTCCAACTTTTATTTGTGTGGCAAACTGGAATTAAAGGTGACATTGGTCTATGTCTTTGCAATCTTTTTAGCTTGGTGCTGTAATCTACTTCGGTGAATTAGATTTAAGATATGGCAAATCAAGAGTATCTTCTCCTATGTTTATTTTATTTTGGTAATCTCCAAATGGTAGTTTAGCTTGCTGCAGTAATGTACCCCCTCGAATTTGATTTACATCTTGATATGTCAAAGCGAGTCGGTTTTCTGCAATCTTCATTTCATTTTCTCAATTTCCCAAAAAAAAAAAACGGGTACTTCTTTTCAAATGCTATTTTTTACTTGGAGTATCTGGTGAATTGGGAGCTGACACAAAATTTTGTGACTCATAGAATTGACCTAAGGCTCATGCTGGGGAGTCTTAGTTAATCACATTGGTGTTAGTTGTGAACTGGTGGTGACATCCCACTGCTTTTCTGTAATCTCTCGGTTTCAGTACATTATATTGACATAGTCCTCTGTCCTGTGCATGTAGGCCAGCATAGCGAAGCTAGAAACTTCAATTTCTGTTTGCTTCGACAAGCTTGAGCTGAAAATCTATGGGTTCAATGAAAAGCTTGGACTTCTATTTGCCAAGATCTTGAATGTCGCTAGGTCTTTTTCTCCAAAAGATGATCGGTTCAAGGTAACGGCAATTGATTTTTGTCCCCACTTTATGTATTGCTCAAGGATTATATATAGTTCTTACACACGGGTGACTATGTGAAGTCTGTTTGTTGTTCACTCTTCTGACCTTTGTTCATGCATAAGTGCAGGTCATCAAAGAAGGTATGGAGAGAAATTTGAGAAACACCAATATGAAGCCTCTAAATCATGCAACATACTTGAGATTGCAACTTCTGTGCAAAAGGTTTTTTGATGCTGATGAGAAGCTACAGTGCCTAAGTAACATCACTCTTGCTGAGCTTCAGGACTTTATCCCACAACTTCTTTCTGAGGTATTATTGCTTCAGTTGCTTACGTAAATGGTATTCATTGACCTCTACTAAATGCCAATGTCAAATCTTTTAGGGGAAGTGGAAGAGGTGAACTAGCTTCTGTTTGTGATATTAGCTTTTTTTTTCAATGTAACGACATCTTTGGCAATATTCATTCCTTTTTAACCATCACTGACAACGCCAACACTTTTTGATTTTTTAAGTACTGACGCATGGACACTTATTTTAGTGTTTGGTCTAAGAGATATGGAGAAGAAATGTGCGGAGAGAGATGACAGATTGTGATATGATATGGATTGAAGGTAACAGGAGGGAAGACCATTGGGTTTGCCAAATTTGGGTGTTTGTGAAGACCTAGGGGTAAAGAAGTGAAGGATGTGGTGGACTTTGCAATGAAAAATGTTGATGGGCTTGATGGAGGAGATGAAGAATTTTGAGATTTCTGATCACCAATTAGCAAACGTAATTAGGAGAACACTTGATTGGTTTCGAAAGTCACGTTGGAAATATGGAAGCCTGTGTGTTCCTGAAGAATGAAATCAAATGTCTTGGTCGTTTTCCCATGTTTTGATAAAAGAAAAACCACTTTCTAGAAAATTAGGTGTGTGAAGATGCCCTAAAATGTTAGAGATGTTCTGTTATCTTGGAGAAGAAGAAAGTCAAAATGTTGGGTTAGTGTTTAGCAAGCTGGTGTCTTGGGATATTTGGTCGTGCTTTTAAATAAGAGGAATTTGAGGGGAACAATCTCTGTTGAATAGTTCTTGTCCACTTCCTTTTGGATGCTGTGAAGCTTTACCAGGGTTTTACATGTTGAGTTGTTTTGAGCATCCTGCTTTTTTTGGATATAAATCATGATAAAGATCTGGTTAATCATCTAATCAAGGATTTGGGAATGTTTGGCATCATCGTTATAGTCTGATCTATTTCTCTGAGGTTCACCGTTTGAATAATGGGTATTGTGATTGGAGAACCACTTGCTAATTGTATACTCCTCTAGTCCTCTGGTTGTATTTGGGTTACGTGTCGATGTTGCACGAGGCTCCGACGATTAAATTTAGGCAAAATTGCTGTGAATAATCCCTACATCAGCCGAAATCTCAAATTTTCCCAACTTCAAAAATTGCTGGGAATAATCCCTACTACAACCTTTGTAGCCCGTAACGATCCAATGACATTGTAAAATATGTCAAGATGTAAAAGTAAAACTTTTGTAATGCATATTTCTGTTAGAGTTAATGTATTTCATAGTCAAAATAATAATTGATGGTTAACGCAAAGGTTTAATTTTTTAAAAACTCGTTGTAAACCTTAATTAGATCGTTCCGGCTGTGAGGGAATAAGTAGGGATTATTCGCAGCAATATATTATCTTGGGATACTCAACCGAAGTAGGGATTATTTTAAGCAATTTCGCCTTAAATTTATAGTGAGAGATAACCCTGAGTGGGTAGCCTGTTGCTAAGACTTCTGAGATTTATTCTAGAGGTCCCAACTTTGAGGGCCCATGGGATTAGTTAGGCAAAGCCTAGATGCCCATGTTGTAGATGACCAGAATGTTTGGAGGCTTAATGAGCTGCTAAGTCAAGGTGCCTGCTTTTGGAGGCTTAATGAGCTGTTAAGCCTAGATGGTTGCTTTTGTAGGCTTAATGAGCTGTTAAGGCAAGGTGATGCTTGATGGCTTTGCGGAGAAATATCATATCATCTCTTGTTGCATTGTGAGTTTTATGGACCAGGCTCTTTTGTCTAACAGGTGATAATTGTGATTGTCCATCATTTGTAGTAGTGTTTTTGCAAATCAAGTATGTCTTTTAGGAGGGATAAGGAGGTGCTATGGCAAATTGCATTGATGGCAATTGTGTTTTGGCAGGATCGATTTACTTTTATAGCTTCTTTGTGGCAGAACTCACAGGTGCTTTTGTAGGCCAACTATTAGTTGTTTTACAAGGGAATTGGTCTAGCTTGTATTTGTTCATTCACGAGGGCGGCTTGTCCTCTCCTTGCATTTATTTAAAACCAATCTTCTCTAAAAAAATTGCTTGCCGTTGTAAGGTTGATGATCAGGTGGTTCTGTCTTGAATTCTTTTGTATTTTTAACTAGCAATATCATGAATCTTATGAAGGAAGGCAGTGCCTGTAGTTGACAAGGCTTGTTTTCTGTCATCCTCTCATGCGGATGTGTTTAGTAGCGTGGTCTGGCAAATTTAAAGCTGGTTTGGCATTTTGGTGTCTGCTTTTTTCCATTTTTTTCTCCTTCCTAGAAGAAAGATTGTTGTCTTCTTTCATATTCATATTGATTTACTACCGTCCGGAATTAGTTCTTGCCGACACTTTATTAGGTAGTGCTTAAAAGTTATTATTTCTACACAGAATAAATTGTTGTTTTATTTTCCAATTATACCCTACATCCCAGGTGTGCCACTCCCTTTGTAAAATATTGTTCTAATAGTGGGCCTAATTTTTCTTAGGGATTAGGCCTATAATGAGAGAGAAAAACAATAAGGGTGTATGGTGCATTGGTGCTTGGTACACCCCGCATGTATGATATAGGCTCTCGTTTTGTATGCTCAATAGGATCTTCAAATTCTTTCATTTGTTTGGTGGGAATAATAGTTTATAGTGCTACCAGAAAAGGAAAACAAAAGGAGTTTAAGAAAAGGGAATAATATCATGTATTTTGAGGCACAGATGTGAATGTATGCAGTTTTGTCGAATACGGGAGGATCAGATTTGAGTCCTCTGTCATGTTTGGTTTGGCTCTGTACTCAATTGTCTGTACTTCTCTCTTTACTGCAGTTGTATGTGGAGGGCCTTTGTCACGGCAACTTACTTGAAGAAGAAGTCATCGAAATGTTTAAAGCATTTACGCAAAATTTTTCTGTTCCACCCGTTCCTTTAGAGATGAGGCATAAAGAGCATATTTTAAGTCTTCCCCTTGGGTCTAATCTTGTGCGAGATGTTCAAGTGAAGAACAAACTGGAAACCAACTCAGTGGTTGAGGTAAGATTTTATTTGAAACCTAAGTATCATTTTTACTTGTTGTCTGGATAAATATACTCCTTTATTTGAGGTGTCTCTTATCTTCGTTTCTTCTGGGTATTTTTGCAGCTTTATTATCAAATTGAGCAGGATGATGGTGCGGGCTCCATTAAATTGAAAGGCCTTGCTGATCTGATTGATGAGATTGTGCAAGAACCACTGTTTAATCAACTACGGTAATGCCCTGTGGATATGATATTGAAGAGTGTACCATCAGCAATATGTTTGCCCGTCTTCTGTTTTTTCTTTTTATTTCTTTTCCCTCTCTGCGATGTCTTTAATATCTTGGAGTTTCTGTTTCAATCTTTTGGTTCGAGTATGGTCTGTTTTGTATTTATCACTAATGTGTTGCGTCTGGCTTTGGATGCAGGACAAAGGAGCAGCTTGGTTATGTTGTTGAGTGCAGTCCACGTGTAACATACCGCGTCTTCGGATTTTGTTTCTGTGTTCAGTCTTCTGAGTACAGTCCTCTGCACGTGCTGGATAGGATTGACAATTTTGTTGACGGGGTGAAAGATTTGCTGGTAAGGGTTTTGACATCTATTTTGTCTTCAGCATTAGGAAGGCTCTGTAATGAGCTCGTTGAATTTTATGCAGAAGTGCGGTATTTGTGATCCCCTCACTTGCATAACTTTGTTTGTCATGATAAGTCTATGTCATGTCCATTCCAGTGAGTTTTTATGGATAATTTGAGAGGATATTTTCCCGAAAATAAGAATTTACTGTTTGTTGATTTTATATTTAAACTTCTTGATCTCGTTGCTTGAGACTGAATTTTGGTGTTGGTATTTGGTCTTTTTGTACTTTCTATCTTTGGTTTTGGCAAAGAGCATCTAACATGAGCAAGTTACTGAGAAATCCAAGTGAAAAATCTCCAATAAAGTTCTCTATTTTATGATATTCTTGTATGTCCTGCAGGATGGCCTTGATGATGAAACCTTTGAAAGTTACAAAAGTGGGTTGATTGCAAAGTTACTAGAGAAAGATCCATCTCTGACATACGAGACTAACCGATTCTGGAACCAAATCACTGATAGGAGGTACAAAATTTTGTTTGCTAATATTTTCTTTATGCAACTGCTTGGTAGTTTTTGATGCCACCCCTCTGAAGATTAGCATTTCACTAATTCTGGTGTGGATGTCAAAAATAAACTTTTGTAAGAACAGGTTTAAAATCTAGAGGAAATCACAAGCAGCCTCTTAATATTGTTAAATTTTATCTGAGGAAAGTGTTCCAGAGTGTTCGGCAAGGTGTAGTAAAGTTCAGAATACATATGATCCTTCGGGATAGTGAAGTTCAGAAAAATTGTGACATAAGATCCTTCGGGATATGATATATTGGTCACTGCTGTGTGAATACTGTTATAAATTTTCATGATTATTGCGACATAAGATCCTTTGGTTTATGATATATTGGTCACAGCTTTGTTTTTTTTTTGATAGAATAATAAATTTTATAAAACAAATGTCAAATGAGCCTCGAAGGACAAGATGTCCTTCAAGTTCATTAAATGACAAGGAGTTACAAAGAGCGCCAATTGTGTTGGTACAGTTGAAAGTGGATAATCTTTAAAAGCCCCTCCCGACTTTGCCCACAAAGAAGCTAAGAACTCCACCCTCCCCCAAATGAAATCAATAGAATGAAAACCCTTCTCAAAAACAC
>ONZK01005297.1:6166-20699 GCA_900322385.1 Pharnaceum exiguum
TAACTGAATGCTGATTTGCTGTTGATTTTTTCCCTGTCAAATATGGAGAAAGACGAGGATCAGAGCAACACAGAAGACCTGTACGATCTCCCAAAGCTCAGGAGCCACAGCCACCCTGCCTAAAAACAACCCGATACAACTTCCATAATGAAGCAGGCCTGGTCACTTAGATGCAGTTCAACAGAACTTTAAAGCATAGTCCTCAATTTGACTGAACAGTACAGCAGCAAACGGCAACATCTTTTCAGGAGGAATATAATGTAAACATAGCTTCGAAATGTTAGAATGGATATTACAACTAAAACAACTGATAAGTATGATAGAAAACGAACAATATTCCAGTTTCCAGATATAATTATTTTCCTTCCTGATCCCTGGAGGTCTGGGATGCAAATTGGCTAGTTTTCTGATTAGTAGGGATGGGCTCTATTTGAAATAAAAGAAAAGATGAAATAGAAGTCTTAATATCTTAGTCGATCGAGTTGAAATCATGAAATCCCACGTCTCCCCCTAATAATATGGACTCACCAGCGCGGACATGGTATGACAAATTTCTACAGTAGATAAAATGTCATAAGGTAAGGCATAACTACTCTCATTGACCAAATCAGTACTTTTAAAGCACAACCATTGACTATTAGAGCAAAGTGCAAAGGGGAGTGTTTCCATTTACCATAGAGAACGGCTCCGATCAATGCATCCCTAGCACCAGTCGTATCAACAATTTCTGAAGGTGGTATCTTCTGCTGTTCCCACATGTAACTTCCCACAGACCATATCAATCCCATCAGCTCTCAGGTTCATGACACTCTTGAAATTAAACAGGACTGTATCAATGCCAAACATACTACTTCTATTCTACACAGCATCTTAGGAAGACGAACAAAAAACAAGAGAAAAAATCTGAGGGGGAGGGGGGACTGAGAGGGTTGAAATGCTTAGAAAATCTGTAACACAGCGCAGACTACAAACCCTACTTGAAAATCTTCTCAACCTTGACACTTGAGATATGCTGCTGAATGTAACTTAAGCCAAATTATAGCTATCTTAAACGAAGGTTGAGAGAGGGAGACAAAGAAGATGAAGAACGGCATACAGCATCACATAGCCTATTGATGAACATTGGATTAGAAGAAACTGGAATAAATAAGAACTGCCTTACAGACAAAACTCCAACAGTGAATTCAGAAATATAGCCAGCACAATTGACAGAAAAATGGAACTAC
Organism: Pharnaceum exiguum; assembly: GCA_900322385.1. Classification (NCBI taxonomy): domain Eukaryota; kingdom Viridiplantae; phylum Streptophyta; class Magnoliopsida; order Caryophyllales; family Molluginaceae; genus Pharnaceum; species Pharnaceum exiguum. The sequence goes on from ONZK01005297.1 coordinate 7,393, forward strand.
CGGAGACTTCAACAAGTCTTAACTCAAAGCATGACTTGTCTAGAGTCACCAGATAATCAAAAAGAGGCAGTCTCTGGTTCCTTAGTAGTACTCAACTAGTTTAGATCCACACAAAACACACAAGCGGATGGGGGAAGATATGATGAGAAAAAGGGATTTGCAGAGGTAAGAGTACAAGAAATAAGCAAACCTTTAGTGAACATGAAGCATAACCGGTGGAAATTGAACTGAGCACACCATGGAGGAGGAAAAATGTTGCATCTCATGTAGTCCTCTCTTTCTTTCTACAGCAACTAGAATAGGAATGTTTCTGTGAACTGCATGCTTGTTGCAAAAATATGTATATATGACCTCAAGTCATTAGGTGAACTTGAAATCTTCTTCCAATGGCAGTACACCTCAAACATATGCAACTGGCAGTGTCATATGATTCATATTGAAGGAGAAAATAACTTAACTTGATGTAAGCCTGCATTGCTGCTTATATTTGCCCTTGTTAACGGCTTGTAAATACATTGGCAAATTCTCATTAGTTCATTACAGCAGATTTCGTCAACATTACATTAAGTGAGAGAAGAGAAGAGGGAATAGGCTTGAAAAAATGGCACTACCAGAGACTTCAACAAGTCTAAATTCAAAGCATGACTCGTCTAGAGTCGCAAGATATATTCAAAAAAGAGGCAGTCTCTGGTTCCTAGTAGGTACGCAACTAGTTTGGACCCAAACAAAACACACTACCAGATGGGGGAAGATATGATGAGAAAAAGGGGATTGCAGAGATAAGTGTACCAAGAAATGAGAAAAATTATCAAAAACATGAAGAATTACCCATGGAAATTCAACTGAGCACATCATGTAGGAGGAAAATTGTAGCCTCTCATGTAGTCCTTCTCCCTTTCTTTCTGCATCAACTACAATAGGAATATTTCTGCGAACTGCATGCACTGGAAGAATAGTAGAATACACCAGATCTTATTTCATGCTTGCTCCAATCTTTGTTATATCACGTTTAGAGACTCAATTAATGATTTAACATAGTGAAAAGCTCAATATACGCAAGAAGTTCAATATCAAAAACAAACCAGGAGAACACCAAGTTATCTACTGGGAGCTACAGTTCAACTGCTTAACACAACAGTCAATACCAATAGCCGGGCTTAGATCCTCCAGTACAAATACTTACATTGTAACTTTGTACTAACTAGTAACTCTTCAGCCTTCACTCACTGTCCTATTTTTAAACATATCAAGTACTTGTACAGTTGTATTGGAGAGGTTCCGCACTCACATCCATCACCATTAAGCTCACTTACTGGCAAATCTAAAAATACAAAAAAAAACCGTAGTTCTGAAACCCATCAGAACACCAATGAAGAGCTATAGCACAACTGCGCAACAATTAACGCAATCCAGTCAAGATCAAAAGCCCCAACAACAACTATCAGAAGCCAAAGCTACATACACCTGACATTACAAGAGCTTAACTTTGAAAGTCAGGTCCTTTTGAGCAAAGAAACCCTTCTTATTCTGTTGGAAATTAAGAATTAGACATTCAAACTAGCCTTACATTAACTACTTCCCTTGCCTCAAGATAGAAGTCCAAATATAATGGTTCTTACCAGAAAAAAGCACGTCCCTCTAATAACTTCACTACACGATTTTATAAATCGCAGCCCTAACGACTGAATGTTTGTATCTTGACTCTTGAGTGAGTGCAACAAGCCTATCAAAGAAAGCCGAATCTATTTATTTTTCATTCCAGATACCTCGCAAGTACTTTCCTTTTCACCACTTTCCCTGTTGGAAGCCCATCCAACCACTTCATACTAACGTGCTTTTAAACACGTGATATCATTAAATCAGACATCAAAACAGGGATGTAACTAACAACCTATAAACGCAACTTGGCATTAAACAGAACAAACAGTATAGTTAAATGCTCAACCGCTAGGACAATGCTAAGGTTTGTCAGTAAAATAATACTCCAAGGACTAAGATAGGGTACTGAGGGAGCCTATCTTAGTCCTTACAAGGTTGTTACAAAACCCATCTAAGATAGGGTACTGAGGGAGCCTGATGTACAAGGTTGTTACAATTGTCAACAATACTTCTCAATACGAAAATGACGTAGACCAAGGACTTCACTTTCCCGAGACTTGAGAGCATTATTTGTTCCTGTGATGAGGTGGCTCTTGCCCTTTGGCAAAGACTCTTCAAAGTAGTCAGGGGGTGGGAAGGTTGGTTTTTCCAACAGCAGTGCTAAACTTCTTGATGACTGGGTACATTGGTTGTGGTAAAGGACAAGAAGAATTTTAGATGTTGAGCTGTTGTAGAAATCATTTGATGTATTTGGCTTTACCGTCGTATTGATATCATGCGAGGCAGGGTGGAATTTTTAGCTTTTTTTGTGGGCGAAGTCGGGAGGGACCTTTAAGGACTATCCACTTTCACTTATACAACACAATTGGCGCTCTTTCAAAACTTGTTACTTAATTTTTATCCATGACTCTCCAAATGAAGATCAAAATTTAACTCAACAAACTAAAAGCAAGCAGAGGACCCAAAAAACTCCTTCCAAAGATCAGAAAGCAGCTACAGCGTAGATTTAGTAACCACTGAAACTCAAAACACTAGTTCATTGTAGACTCAGATAACATGCAAAGCAGTACCAAAAGCGAATTTATAAATAGGCATTCCAAGATAAGATGCTCCTCGCAAGAAAGCGCAGTAACCCATATTAATCATCTTGCATAATCATTGCTACATCGGGATCAAGCAAGAAATATAATTGGAAGACAAGTTTCCTTATGAAGAATAACAGCAATCTAGATCCCAAATCCACGGGGTACTCTATCATAAGAAAGAAACAATGACTGGAAGCAAATTGAAAATATCATCATCACCTCTTCTGTTATTTAATGAAATAGTTTCGCGAAGGCTGACATCAAAATATACTATTCTTGCTCCACTGAAATCCGATTCCAACTTCGACTTGGAGAGTCTTGTGGTACAATAGGTGGATGCCCAAGGGTGAAGATACATGTTCACGATTTCCTGAATTCTTTTCATTGTCTATAGTTGTCTTGATCAATGACAGAAGAATACGGATGTAAACATCAAAGTACTGAGAGCTCAGTCAAGGGAAACAAGCCAATGCTGTTGCAAACCCTAACATATTGGAAGTTGATTTAGAATCACATACACAACAGGAACAGCAAGGTAGTGCTCGCAGATTAAACATTTCATGAGAAGCCTAAAAGATGCAAGAGGGTGAAAGGAGCCAAAGGCAGCAATGACATGGTATCGCTTGCCCAATTGACAGGGGCAATGACATCAAGAAACACATCATATGTAGATACGGAGAGCGAAGGGAGGTAGATATCATGGATCAAATCAGGATCAACACAACGCACAAACACACCACACAGATACCAACACAGACATGCATGCTTGACACACAAACCTTCAAGTCAACAGTAAACATTAAGCAATTGAATAACAGAATTCACGACTTCAACTGAAATTTCTTATTTGGGTCTCTAGTTCTCTACTGCTCAGTTGCAGATATTGCTGCAGCCTGACAATAGCAGGACACGCGAGACAGTGAGAGCAGAGCTGAAGGAAATTACTACGTGCAAAGATCTAAGAGTTATAAACTTACAACTAAAAATGAGTATCAACGCCATCATCTTCAAGCTCCTTTATAATTCCTCCAGCCTGAGCATCATCTGCAACCTTCCAATGACAGATGTATCCCATACAAAACCATCAAAAGCAATCAGTTGCTTATTCATTCAAACTAAACTGAAATGGAACTTTAGGTGAAAAATAAACTACCTTTGATATGAGCCTCTCGCACATGTCAACGTGTTTCCAGCATTACCCCCACCTTGAACCAAAGTAAATGCACACCATCTTCAGACCCCATTGCGATATGATCCAGCAGGGTGGTCTCAGATGAAGGGGATACTTCAGGACTCAGAATATGATAGATCCACCACTTGTCTCAATTTCCTTATTCTCAAAAGTTTCAAGCGTTCCCAAAATCCAAGAGCAGCAGTTTCTTGTATCTAAATTCTAAAGTGGTAACAGCTTTATAAGCTTCCTCAAGACTACGAAACAGCTCATACCAACGGACTTAAACTCATCAACATAAATGAGGATATGCTCAGGTCCTTCTACACTATCAAGGAAGGCAAAGAACCCCTTTCTTTCGTGATCAGCCACATCAAAAGTGTTAGCCATCACATAAAAAAGCCCATTAAAGTTCATGGTGCAAAAGAAGAAGGCAAACTAGAAAGAGAACAACTGCTAAAGACAACCCAACCAGACAAAGAGGAGAAGCACAGCAAAGGAACAACAAGAGAAACTGAACCAACAAAGACTGAAAGAAGACTCGAGAACACAAGTACACAAATGAACTAAAAAAAACACTGAAAAGGAAAGATCCCACCAACTAACCACCAACCCACCGTGACAGGCTAAGGCTAAGGAGGACCAAGGGAGGCCGGCAAGCCGTACATGCAAAACATAAGCCCGGAAAGGAGTAGATCTGGAAACAAGAAGATGGGAAAGAGAACTAACTTAACTGAAAGGAGAAAACAACGAAAAAAGGAGAAAAAAAGAGACAAATCCGGCCAGGATCGACCATATTCCGATGAGAATCCGGTCGTTCCTGGCCGGTCAAAGGGGGAAGGGAAGGCAGTGGAAGAGGTTGGGTGTCATATGATTCATATTAATTGAAGGAGAAAATAACACATTTTGTGATTACCCGGCATTGCTGCTTACAATTGCGCAGATTTCATCAACATTACAGTAAATGAGAGAAGAGAAAAGAAAAAGAAAAAGGGGACAATGTTTCAACTCGTAATAAATGAGAAAGAAAGTTAACACAGTCTGAATGCTGGTAATCTATGCCATTAAGTGATGTAAATAACTGAATACTTCTTTGCTGTAGTTATATTTTCTGAAATGGAGCAAGACGAGGATCAGAGCAACACAGAAGACCTCCACGATCTGCCAAAGCTCAGGAGCCACAGCCTGCCTTAAAAAATACCCGATACAACTTCCATAATGTAGCAGGCCTGGTCACTTAGATGCAGTTCAACAGAAATATTAAGAATAGTCCTCAGTTTGACTTTGACTTAACACTACAGCAGCAAACGGCAACATCTTTTCAGGAGGAATTGTCAAATTTGGGCCCAAGGAGAGGTGATATAAGCTTGTGAGGATTCAACTCAAAACCAATTGGCAATGAGTGGAGGGCAATATTCCAACAGGAATATCTGTAAAACATAGCTTCAGAGATGTTCTAGAATGGATATCATTACACAAAAACTGAAAAATATGATAGAAAAGAAACCATATTCCAGTTTCCAGAAATAATTGTTTTGTTTCCTGATTCCTCTGGAGGGTTGAAATGAATAGAAAAACTGTAAATACAGCACAAACTACAAACCCTGCTTGAAAATCTTCTCAACCTTCACAGTTGAGATATGCTGATGAATGTAACTTAAGCTAAATTATAGCTATCTTAAACGAAGATTGGGAGACAAAGGAGATGAAGAACGGAATACAGTATCACATAGCCTATGGATGAATATTGGATTAGAAGAAACTGGAATAAATAAGAACTGCCTTACAGACAAAACTCCACCAGTGAATTCAGAAATATAGACAGCGCAATTGACAGAAAAATCGAACTACTGGAGACTTCAAGTCTTCAACAAAGTCTTGACTCAAAGCATGACTTGTCTAGAGTCACCAGATAATCAAAAAGAGGCAGTCTCTGGTTCCTTAGTAGTACTCAACTAGTTTAGACCCACACAAAACACACAAGCAGATGGGGGAAGATATGATGAGAAAAAGAGATTTGCAGAGGTAAGAGTACAAGAAATAAGCAAAACTTAAGTAAACATGAAGCATAATTGGTAGAGTGGAGCTGAGCACACCATGAAGGAGGAAAAATGTTTCATCTCATGTAGTCCTCTCTTTCATTCTGCAGCAACTAGAATAGGAATGTTTCTGTGGACTGCATGCACTGAAAGAATCCACTGGATCTTATTTCATGCTTGCTGCAGTTTTTATTATACCCTGTTTTGAGACTCAAGTAATGACATTGGATAATGAAAAGCTCAAAATACGCTAAAAGTTCCATCTCAAAAACAAACCAAGAGAGCACCAAGTCATCTACTGGAAGCTACAGTTCAACTGCTTAGCACATCAGTCAATACCAACAGCCAGGTTTAGATCCTCCGGTACAAGTACTTACACTGGACCTTTGTACTAACAACTAACTCTTCAGCATTCACTCTCTCTCTCCTATTTCTAAAAACGTCAATTACTTGTACAGTTGTACTGAAGAGATTCCACACCCACATCCATCATCATTAAGCTCACTTACTGGCAAAATCTTAAAATACGAAAGAAGCGGTAGCTATGAAATCCATCAGAACACCAATGAAGATCAGAGCTCAGCTGCTTAACAGTTAACAGAATCCAGTAAAGACCAACAGCCCTAGCAACAACTATCAGAAGCCAAACCTACATACACCTAACCTCCATACACCTGACAAACATGATCCTGACTTTGAAAGCCAAGTCCTTTAGAGCAAAGAAAGCCCTTTTATTCTATTTGAAATTAGGAATTAGACATTTAGAAGAGTACATTGACTAATCCCCCTGTCTCACCATAGAAGTCCAAATATAATGGTTCTTAGCAGCAAAAAAAAAAAAAAGGCATTTCTCCAACAACAGCTATAATTGAATAGAGAGATAGCACCCCCCATACCTGACTGTTTGTATCTTGTGTGAGTCTAACAAGCCTATCAAAGCTAAATCTAGTTTCTCTTTTCATTCCCGACAAATTGCAACTACTTTCTATTTCACTACTTCCCTGGTGGAAGCCAATCCGACTTCATACTAACGTGCATTGTAACACATGATATCATAAAATCTGACATCAAAACAAGGATGTACAGAACAACCCATTCCACATTGTTGTCACATCAGTCCTATAAACCTCGAATGTAGTGTTTCAGATGGGCTTTTGAAGGTGAATGATTTTCCTGCAATCCTGCGTCAAAATACTACCCTCCATTGCATATCATGCTTCTTAATCCACCTAACTCTTTCCATAAACTTTTGAAGGTTCCGTTCTTCGCGAGGAACACTACATTCGAGGATTAAGAGCTGAAGATTGAAACCAGGAGTAGTCTTTAAGTTTGTGGCTTTGGGAACTTGTTTTGATGTACTTGCATACAACCGCCATCAAAATAGAATGCCAGATAGGTAATATTGAAACTAAGAACTCAGGAAGACTATAATAAACAGCACCTATTTTACTACAAATCGGAAGTTGATCTAGAATCACATACACAACAAGTACAACAAGGTAGTGCTAGACTGCTAGCTAGTAATCATTTTTTGAGAAGCCTAAAAGTTGTAAGAGGATGAAAGAGGAAGACAAAGGAGCCAAGGCAGCACACAGATTCAACCATCAACCAACAATCCCAAAAGACAAGTGGCAGCCTCAGGAAAGAAATTATATAGTTTTCTGATACCAGTATCGTTTGCACAATCGACAGGTGCAATGACATCAATAAACACACCATTTGCAGAACTTGGAGAGCGAAATGGAGGTAAAACATCTATCTCTAGTCAACTACACAACAACGTAGCTTTAGTGAGTCGGTCCTAATTCAATTGAGGTCAGATATCAAGGACCAAATCAGGATCAACACAATGCACTGCATACAAACACACACCACACGGATACCAAACACACACATGCATGACACACAAACCTTCAAGTCAACAGTAAACTTTAAGCAATTGAATAAATGACTTCACAACTTCAACTGAAAATTCTTATTTGGGTCTCTACTGCTCAGGTGCCGATATTGCTGCAGCCTGACAGTAGCAGGACACGCGAGACAGTGAGAGCAGAGGTGAAGGAAATTACTACGTGAAAAGATCTAAGAGTTATAAACTTACAACTAAAAATGAGGTATCAACACCAATACATCATCATCTTCAAGCTCCTTAAAATTTCCTCCACCCTGAGCATCATCTTCAACCTTCCAATGACAGATGAATCTAATACATAACCAACAAAGGTAATTAGTTGCTTATTCATCCAAACTAAACTGAAATGGAAGTGTAGGTGAAAACTGAAAAATAAAATACCTTTGATATGAGCCTCGCGCTTAATCCAAGACGGGTAGCACATGTCTATGTGTTTCCAGCATTACCCTCACCTTGAACCTAAGTAAATGCACACCATCTTCAGACCCCATTGCGATATGATCCAGCAGGGTGGTTTCAGATGAAGGGGATACTTCAGGACTCAGAATGATATAGATCCACCATTTGTCTCAATTTCCTTGTTCTCAAAAGTTTCAAGCGTTCCCAAAATCCAAGAGCAGCAGTTTCTTGTATCTAAATTCTAAAGTGGTAACTCAAATCGAAGTACCAGCTATACTTTTCTCATATAAAAGAAAAAAAGATTACTCCTTTCAAGTAACCTAGTCTCGGTTCCACTATCCCCTGCTTACTTTTGTACAATGTGACCATTAAATTGCATGATGAAAAACCTTGACAACTTTTGTACAAGTTCTTTACTTGCAAGACTAGCAAACAACAGCCTGTCATCCCCTAGAACTTAACCAAAATGATAACTAACTAATCCTCGACAATAATCTCACCACAGTTTGCACATAGAACACATTAATACAAACCCAAAACAAGCACAATGAAAGTTTATAGAAAAGAGCTCTAAAGGAAGGCGAACTAATGCTTATATATTGAGTTTTGTTGAGCAAACATGTGAGAGATTTCAGCCCTCCTTAGACAGTTATGCATCTCAGAAACATGAAATGAAGCATAAGGTTAAAAATCGAAATTCAAATCAAAGAGACAAAGATGAACTACCGTAACATGAATCCAAAAAAAAATACTGAACAATCATAAACCATCCTCCCGTCTTTTAAAGTAACTTTGGGAGTTCAATAGATAGACAGTAGTGACAACAGATGACCCTTTGTCAAAAAAAAAAAAAAAAAAACAGATGACCAGCTCAATCCATATGACTACATGTGGTTGAACTTAAACTGTAAAGCACTCTCCCTACAATAAATATTCACTACACTCCCTGCCCATAAAACAATTAAGAGCAATCCGGTAGTTATTTTGGAGGAGGAGGTGAGGGTACAGTCGTTGGATACCATTGGTGCAGCAGGGGAGGAACTGCCTTGCACCACCCTTCATCATTCATAGGCCGCTTCAGTTTAGAGTACCTCTCAATCTTCCCTGTGCGCAAGTTGAACTGGTACACCATTCTGTACACTCGGACATACATGACATTCTCATCAAATGGATGAAATGCCATGAAGTGGATAGGATCCCGCTTCCTCGCAAGGCCATATTTCACACCGGAATTGTCAAGTAATACCTTAAAAGCCAGCTGCCACAGATCCTCATGGAGTTCCCAAACGTGCAGGAAAGTTCTCCCCTCATCTAAAAATTTGTGTGCTACCCGAAATAGCCCTCGGCACACTCCAAAGCACGAAGGTCTATGATGAACTAGTTCATCAGGTAGTTTAATGCTGTGGCTAAGCTTTAGGAACTCCCCCTCCGTGTCCACAAAAGGGTCAAAAGAAACCAGAGAACAGCCATTAAGCCAATGCAGCTTACCACCATGGGCAATGATAGGATTATTTTTCCGATAACTATCCGGGGTCCAAACAAAAGGGTACCAATCCACAACAAAGTCTGTCCACTGATTGGACTCGGAACAATAGATCCGGAGTCTAAATTGTGATAATTCAGGATCAAAAGGGCAGTCCCTCTCCCTGTACTCGTTGTAAGCAGGAAACACGACCACTTTGAACCTATACCAGCCATCACCACTGTTTTTATCATTGTAACACAAAATCCCAGCAAAGGCCTCTGCCCCGACCTCATTCGAAATGGTGTCCCAATTCTCAGGGCCAGTGGGGGGGAGCATAATCCAGCGTCTCGTAAGCACATTCACCACATAAAACCGATAAAGACCATGATGACTACACAGCAGCAAGTCATTGCAGGAACCGTTGATAGTGATGGAGTGGTAGTGGTCATCGTGCTTCCTCAGGAAGTCGATTTCCCTCTTGACGACAGTAGATACAGAATAATACGCGTCGCTCAAACTATACCGCGGGAGGTAGCTTAAGTCGAGGAGGTGGTCCCTCTTGAACAAGACAGGGTGGTTGGAGATGACTTCCATGTAATTGCGGTAATTGTCACGGCCTATTACAGCGGGAAACTCGTACTGGAAAACGAGTGTGAATGTCTGCGGGGCAGGGCGACTAAGGTTGATGAAGTAGGGAGACGATAATAAAGAATTCCAATTCTTGCAGACCAATTTGTACCGACAAGTGCATTCTGGAGGAAGTCTGATGAGGATTTCAGTAAGAATTTGGTCATTTATTCTCGAGTACAAACCCAACTCTAAGTCTAACTCTAACTCGTTAGTTTCGGTCCGAGAGTGGGAGTGAGAGTGAGAAAGCTTTCTCTTTTTGGAAATTCTGTTACTATCATTATCACTGCTAGTGGAAGTGGAACGGGGGCGACCGCGCCCGCGGTACAGCTCCATGTTTACCGGGTTAATAATACTCATGATGAACAACTCAACTTAGTGTAATAATATAATCCGCAAAGAAGCAGTGTGAGTGAATTCAAAAGAATACCCTCTTCAGAGTTCAGACCGATGCGATGATAGGATATTGCTGCTGCTGCTGCTGCTGCTGCTGCTGCTGCTAATCAATTTTGTTTTTTTGATTCTATTACTATCTCCAATAACTGACTGATAATATAACACCCTTTCCCTTTCCCTTTCCCTTTCCCTTTCCGCTTAAGTGGCCGTGTTTGGAGAGAGAAAAGGGTAGAAATGTACTTCTCTCTTCATTTTAATTTCCTATATTCCTTTTTTTTTCGGGAGAAGCACATTTTCTCAATATTTCTGATATTTACGAGCTCCAAAGCGCAGCAATCAGCAGCCACAGCCTGACTTAAAAAAACCAATACAACTTCCATAATGAAGTAGGCCTTGCCACTTGGATGCAGTTCAACAGAATACTCCTCATCTGGACTTGCCACTACATACAGCAGCAAACGGCAACATCTTTTCAGGAGGCATATCTTTATTACAAATAGGAACAGAAATGTTCTAGAGTGGATATTACTACTCAAAAACTGATAAATATATGATGGAAAAGAAACAATATTATGGACACCAGCGAGGACATGGTGTGACAAACTGGTACAATAGATAAAATGCCATAATAAGGTAATGCACAAGTCTTATTGACCAATTCGGTAATTTTAAAGCACAATAACCATTAACCATTAGAGCATAGTGCAAAGGTGAGTATTTCCATTTACCATAGAGAACGGCTCCGATCAATGAATCCCTAGCACCAGTCTATCAACAATTGCCGAAGGCAGTATCTTCTCTGCTGTTCCCATATGTAACCTACCACAGACCATACCAATCCCATCAGCTGTCAGGTTCATGACAGTATGGAGATTGAATATGATTGTACTGCTATTATACACAGAACCTTAGGAAGACAAACAAGAAAAGAACAAGACAGAAAATCCGAGGGGGAGGGGGAAGTGTGAGGGTTGAAATGCTTAGGAAAATCTGTATGTAGCACAGCGCAAACTACAAACCCTGCTTGAAAATCTTCTCAAAGTTGAGAGTTGAGATATGCTGCTGAATGTAACTGAAGTTATTGTAGCTATCTCAAGCGAAGGTTGAGAGACAGGGAGACAAAGGAAACGGCAAGCAACTGGAATAATTATGAACTGCCTTACAGATAAACTCCACCAGTGAATTCAGAATAGAGATAGCGCACTTGACAGAAAAATGGCACTACCAGAGACTTCTACTAGTCTAAACTCAAAGCATGACTCGTCTAGAGTCGCAAGATAATCAAAAAGAGGCAGTCTTCTAGTAGGTACTCAACTAGTTTGGACCCAAACAAAACACACTAGCAGATGGGGGAAGATATACGATGACAAAAAGGTGATTGCAGAGGTAAGTGTACCGAAAATTGAGCCGAACTTTCGAAAACATGAAGCATTACCCAGGGAATTTTCAACTGAGCACACAATGTAGGAGGACACCAAGTCATCTACTGGGAGCTACAGTTCAACTGCTTAACACAACAGTCAATACCAATAGCTGGGCTTAGATCCTCCAGTACAAATACTTGCATTGTAACTTTGTACTAAGTACTAACTCTTCAGCCTTCACTAACTGTCCTATTTCTAAACATATATATCAAGTACTTGTACAATTGTATTGGAAAGATTCCGCACTCACATCCATCACCATGAAACTCACTTGCTGGCAAATTATAAAATACAAAAAAAGCCGAAGTTCTGAAACCCATCAGAACACAAATGAAGAGCTTTAGCTCAACTGCTCAACAATAAACACCCAATCCAGTAAAGATCAAAAGCCACTAAATTGCATGATGAAAAATCTTGAGAACTTTTGTATGTAGAGTATGAAGTTTTTTTATATGGAAGAGTATGAAATTGATACAAGGACTTGCAAGACTAGCAAACCAATAATTGCCATCCCCTAGAACTTAACCAAAATTACAACAAACTAATCCTCAACAATAATCTCACCACAGTTTGCACATAGAACACATTAATACAAACCCAAAACAAGCACAATGAAAGTTTATAGATAAGAATTTTGAGCCTTACCAGAGCTCTAATGGAAGGCGATCTAATGCTTATATATTGAGTTTTGTTGAGCAAACATGTGAGAGATTTAAGCCCTCCTTACAAAGTTATGCATCCCAGAAACATGAAATGAAACATAAGGTTATAAATCGAAATTCAAATCAAAGAGATAAAGATGAACTGCCGTAACATGAATTAAAAAAAAAAATAGACAATCATAAACCATCTTCCCGTTTTTTTAAGTAACTTTGGGAGTTCAATAGATAGGCAGTAGTAACAACAGACCAGCTCAATCCATATGACTGCATAAATATTCACTACACTCCCAATCATAAATATTCAATACACTCCTGCCCCTATAACAATTAACAGCAATCCAGTAGCTACTTTGGAGGAGGAGGTGAGGGTACAGCCGTTGGGTACCATTGGTGCAGCAGGGGAGGAACTGACTTGCACCACCCGTCTTCAATTATAGTCTGCTTCTTCAGTTTACAATACCTCTCAATCTTTGCTGTCCGCAAGTTGAACTGGTAAACCAATCGCACCACTCGCACAAACATTATATC
>ONZK01005300.1:5773-20670 GCA_900322385.1 Pharnaceum exiguum
TGTATTTTAAATAAGTTTGATGGAGCTGTCTAGCAAGGGTATTGACATGGAGCTACCATTAGTAAAGGAGCCAACCTGTCACTCGTGATACATGAATGCTCCATATAGCGAAGGGTGAACAATAGAGACTATGCACTCCTTGTTGCTGGGTACCAGTAAAAGGTCCCCCATTGACTGGAACATCACATGCAGCCCTTGATAAACTAAGCATCCTCAATGTTCCATCATCATAAGATACAAGGAGACAACTTCAAAAAAAATCATGACGTCAGTTAAGCACAATATTGACTTTTTATTTTGGAAGGTATATTGACTGTTTTTTTTCATTTCAACAATGGAAGCATTCTTTTTCAACAAGAGTGAGAGCAAAACTACTGTTAAAGTCAAAATAGGTTTCACACTCAAATCCAAACTAGCGAAATGATAGAGGTACCTCCCCATACCTTGGATCAGGAGACCAATCAAGACCATAAATGAACCGCTGAGAAGAGATTGCATCCCACAGAGGCCGGAATGGATCACTGAAAGTGAAGAAGCATGTTCACATCAGAATAGGGGGATTCTCCTAGCTGGAATGGCAAGCCTTGTAAATAAGTCAGCAGAGCCATACAGCAAATACCAGTATAGTGAAACAATAAGGACCAGAATGAAGAGTCGAAATGATAGACGACAATTGGAACAAAATTAGCATCACTTAACATCATTTTTGAGTGGTAGCAAAAGCGAAATCTAATCTCTTCCAGAGAAAACCATCCCAATCAACTAGATCAAAAGTTCTTGGTATGGTTTTTCTTATTCAAAATGTTTTCTTCTTTTTTTGCTGGATAGAAAAATAAAACTTTATCAAAAGCAAACATTGGCTTTGGAGAACAAAATGTCCTCCTAAACCAAGAAGATTACAAAGAGCAACAGTTGCACTCAATTACAAAGAGTGGGTAGTCCTTAAAAGCCCCTCCAAGACTATTGCCCCGCTCAAAACTAGACAATTGCGCTCTGACCAGATACACCAAAAATGGCTAAAACAGCATAATGCCATCCCAAACCTAACAAACTTTGTCCTTAAGAATTCCATTGCCGTTCCCAAACAAACCCGATCCCCTATACGCACCTGCAATACTTGATAACATAACACATGTCCCACCTTGCAATGAAGAAATAAGTATGATCCAATCTCACTACTCTTACTCAAATTCAATAACATCCATCATCAGATCATCTTCATGTTACAACTCAAACAATAGCTACTTCTTGGGAGGCCTCACGGCTAAAATGGCATTAGTATTACCAGAAAGTATCTAAAACTAGCTCTTGTAACATGCAGATATTTTGAGACTCGTTCAGTTGATGAATTTATGGAATGCTTTTCCCTCCTAGTATCCCCTTGTTCCTTCAATTTGTATTGCACACTCACCTAGAACACTAAATTACACACCTTGTACCTCTTTTCATGGAAAAATAAATAAATAAGGAAGCCTCCAACCATAGATGTGACTCAGAAATAAGGAAACTAACACAAAGCCAAACAATAAAACAGCAAAAGAACCAGGACAAATCTTTCTAATTATCCAAAGCACACTTAACTTTGATGAATGGTATTTCAAATAATAATGTAAACATGATTTGGTGACTATCACAAAACTATTGTTTTCAATTATTGAGTGAATGCGTCACTTGATCAAGAATATCAAGCATAATTCGATCAGAATTCGGAAAAATGATGTCTTACGTGAGTTGGTTAACCATTTTGTGATTGCATTATGACATGGATCACAAGAAAACATAAAGCTGGTTCACAAGCATATTACATGCCAAAATCTCAATAATAAGAAATTCCTAATTTCCTAGTCCACGTTAAACAGTAGTCTTGTGTTGGCAATCACAGCTTAGCAATGGAAGTACAACTACGTGGAAGAGTAATGGCCTCAACAACAAGAGCAACGGAATCTAGAAAGCCATAAAAATTCCATTCAAAATGGCCAGAGGAAGATCCAGCTACAGAAATAGTATGATGCAAAAACATCCATCACAGGCCAAATAACTATATGATGCAGTAACACGTGAAGTCGTGGCCATCCAAAAGATATATCTCCTCATAGCTAATTGGCTACTCATCAAGGTTTGATTTTTCTACGAAAAAAGCATTCTTCTCCATAACCTTAGTCAGAAATTCACTAAGGGTCGACTATGAAGGACCAAATGGGATCCACACACATGGACACTTCCCAATTTTGATCCATGCCAACTTGCCAAGGAGATATGACTTTCTTTGATGCGCTCTCCTCCTTTATCCGGGTTTGAGACCAGCAATTAATATTATAAACACAAGTTTATAAGTCTCAAAGGCGGAGTTTGTAAAAAAAAATTGATATCCTTGAATTCCGTTTTTGTCGTTGCAACTGACACCAATCAGTTTAGGGATTAAGGCTATAATAATATGGGTCATGTCCATGCAATAAACATTAAGAAGGCTGACTTCAGATGAGAGAAGGAGTATACCGCAAGTCCCAAAACTTCAGTCCTCCATGCCCAGCAGTGACAATGATATTCGCGCTCTCAGGATCACTGTCAACAAATAAAGAAAGTGAAGAAAGCCCAATTCAGATTCTATAAAGAATGACTTGCAAAATATGATGAACACAAGAAAGGAAGAGAGCCACGAACTGGAACCAGATAGAATTTCTACAATGGATTATATCAAAACTGTATAGCATTGTTTATCCAAGCCAAAATACATGTGGTAGAAAATGGTAACATGAAACCTGTTCCTAAACCACATGTTTCACTAGTTGGATAAGTATTCTTTCTATTTAAACTGACTTGCAAGTTTCTGCATCCAACTATAATAATACAAGTTCATCAATTCAAGCGATAGCCTAAATGTTTAAACAAAAATCCATACTAGGGGTTCTTTCATGTTTGCTTGGAAAGCAGATTGACATTTTCTGATATCGAGTTTAACAGAAGTCTGAATAATATAGTAAGTCGTGCTGCATCAATCATAAGGATTCCAGGAGCCGATGTGAGCTATAAAGTTTGAGCCGATTTGGCAACAGACAAAAACCATAGAGGATGACCGTCAAAAAGCTCGGAAGAAAAAAATCCAATTTCAACGTTTTCTGTGACGGAAACTGGTAGGGGTCTATAATGGTCCAATGTCAAATAGGCCGGGTACCCTAATTGGTATATGATGAGGACAAAACTAACCAGTTCATCCAATGAACCAGTAAGAGGACATCATCACTAGAGCCACTAAATATTACTAATGATGAGGACAAAACAAAAGTTAACTTGACTGAAAATCTATACTCCCTCCGTTTCAATTTGTTCTTCTTGTATTCCTTTACGTTTGTTTCAATTTGTACTTCTTTTTCCCGTATTTGGTACGGATTTGGTTTGCCAAAAAGACCACTTAACCCCCACACTTCATCCTAATTACTACCCCTCTCTCTACCACATACCCATTTGCTTCGGTTATTTTTTTCTTTCATGCCTTTCCTTAATTTTTGTGACAAAATCCACACTAGAAGAACAAATTGAAACAGAGGGAGTATATTATATATATATAATTGTGAAGAAGGTGATCTTGTTAAGTCAAGAAAGCTAGACCCGCATGCCTCCCACATGCGGCATACTTTTATTTCCAGAATGTTGCCATCTAGTCAGTTGATCTGAGAAAAGGAAATGAAAAGGAGGGTACAAGTCCAGAACAGTTAATGAACATACCCTGTGAATGGGGCCCATGAAAGTGCCCTTATAGGAACAGTCTCCGCGCTAAAGCAAAGCAATGGTTTGGCATCTGCAGAGATCAGGAATTATGTCAGTATTTCAAATTTTCAATTGCGACATGAGCTTATCTCAAATATCATGGTAACAAAGTATTTCTCCATTATTTTCAAATTATAAAAAAATGTTTCATGCAAATAAAGTTATGTGTAAACAAATTTTTTTTTTGTGTCAGTTAACCCAAGTTCCATGTCCTATCCTCGCACTTGAGCATGCACTCCTTTGCAAAAATTAACATCAATAAAGAAAAATAGTGACAGGACAAGGAGACGGTAAGGGGAGTAGGAACCAAAAACTCGGATTAATCACACCGAGAGAATACCTTGAAACACCCCATCATCAGAAAACTTCCACAAAGCAACCTGCAGCAACTTTGGTATAAGAAGCAGAATACAACCGCATAGTATGCAGAACAATATTAGAGAAAAGACTCCATGCATGTTACGAGTTACAAATGGTGATTTTTTTATGCAAAAACAAAAACATAATCAGACACAGAAATAAACCGAAGTTCTCATGCAATAAGTTGGAAGACAGAACAGACTCTTTACAAAATAATTGAAAGCATAATGAGAATAAGTTGGATATCCTCACAACAAAAACACTCCTTCGCCCTGACAACTTTGGGGTCTGCTAGCATGAATATTCTAACAACTGACGAAAAAATGTTCGAGCACGACGAGCAGGATTCTTACCGTTCCATCATTGCATCCAGCCAGTAAAAGATCATGCGGAGGAGAAGCTGACCATTCCACAGTCAAAGGCATACTGTAAAACTAACAAAAGTCTGCTCTGAGTTGCCAAAAAATCAGATAATGAGAGGAATCACCTCACAGCTACTTCTATTTCTATTTCAAAAATAACAAAAAAAAATCCCAGAGAAAATTCAAAAATTTACTATAGGCCTGAGGAAAATTGCAAAACATTATCCACCACAAACCTATGATCTTAATAACATGGTTAAAAGCAGTAAAACCATTATTAAAAGCAGTAAAACCATGAATAGACTGAAACAGAGGATATTGCCTCTGCAAACACATTAGAGTACAAGGTCTAAGAACACATTCATCCTTCTCCACATAATGTTTCATTCATATAAATGTCACTAATTATGACTTTCTAGCTGAAATAGCTTTCTGAAACGGACAACATTTTAAACTTCCTATTACGTGGCATGGATATACATGCCTCTGCACCCTAGCACATATTCTACTTGGACCGTCATGTCCAAAGCATATCAGTTATCAGCCTGAGATATCTAAAAACCAGGAAAACATAACATACTCTAGCAGCCCAGCTGTCTAGGGAACAACCCTAAAACTCAATTTCATCCCATGTAGTCTCAATGACTAGCCATCTACTGAGGAGGTCTGATGTACGCAGCCATTCCCCGAAGGAGACTATTTCCAGAAGTGATCCACAAAGAACCTTTATGAAAACCGCTTTGTCCGTGCAATGAAAAATCGTAAAACCCTTGTAGCCATAAAAACCAAAGACATGAAGAAACATGCAAAGCATATATAAAGCAAAAAAAATTACAGGCAAGACGCCAATTACCCTGCAAATAAGGCCACAACATACACAACAACAGAAACACTAGGCACACCAAGTCCTTACGTGCGAACACTACACAGTACACCCTATAGTAACAGTCTAATACCCTACAGGCCTACACTAATCCCCTAATTCTCATTCTCCAAGAGCTCCTATCTTAGGCCATGTCCTCACTGAGTGATAGGGTAGTCATATCATGTCTAATACATTCTCCCCAACTCTTCTTCAGTCTCAAGGACTAGCACGGGCTCCATATATTAGAAACATCACACTACATAAAATCCAAAATAACTTGAGGATCAATTAACTTTGAAATGTGCGCAAACACGCCCATACTATATTTTACGCAACCAAACAACTATGCAAGCATACAGAGACTATGATTCCAGTCATCAGAGACAACCAGAGACAAGCTATCTTATACTGATCTCCTGATCTACAATTTTTCTGTTCTTGAAAGATTTGCATGAATTCCACAAGAAACAGACTACATTGAACCAATTTGAAATAGCGAGATAACTGAAAGACTTGGTTGGTTTTCTCACCTCTGCCGGTTACCATACTTCAATTTTGAAGAGCTGAATACTGGCTTCAATTTTGCGAACCGAGGATCAGTAGATTCACCACAACAAGAAGCATAAATGCCTCCAATCATTCGAGGAGAAGGAATTTCCCATCTGCGATATGTATTATAAGACAGATTCTCAATATCAAAAAGTTTTTTTCCTGACAACAGAAAAACAAGAAGCAAAGAAATTCAATCAGAAGCATCACTGCAGCATTTCACAAATATCTCAAGAGACAAGCACCTGATAACATTGAACATACCAACACAAGCAAAAGAAAAGTTTCTGGGCAGTCTACAAAAAAGATGATTTACAAGATAGTGGGAAAATAAAATAAAAATGAGAACAAACACACAAGCAAGCATAGTGCTTCTCCACTGGAAGGACCAAGACAATTGATCAACCAAATCAACGGCCCTCTACCCCTCTTTGCAAAAGCAGGAGCCATATAATCATTATAATGAAGTTTGGACAGATGGAAACTCAAGAAATTTGTTGTGTATAAGCGAGAATACTATACTATTCCAAGTGACACATGCCCCTCGGGTCTTCCCCATTAAAATACAAAAAGTAAGTGGAGAAACTGAGGAAGTCTTTTTTTTCCCCTTTTTTTTTTGTTTCTACCATTTGTGTAAAATCCAGAAGCATGCAACAGTCAAGCAACTTAAAGATAGACCTATGAAACTCGCACCTCATGTACAAGAAAAAGAAGAATCTTACACTTCTATGGATCCATTTCCAAGAACTACAGCAAGATAGCCCATCCTATGCCTGTTAGAAGATTCACCAGACCTATGGGGACGCCATTTCACATCCCATGCAACTTTTCCATCATGGCCTAGGCAAAAGACAACTCTAGGAAGAGTGATGTCCCCTGGAACTTGACAGCCACCATAAATCAGATCTGAGATCCCATCACTCACTGTGTTACTTTCTGCCACTCTACCATCCGATATACAAGCTTCTTTAAGACTTGCAGGAATAGGATTTTCTAAATCTTTTTGAGCAGATAATTTACTCCTATCATGGTCAGCTTCATTTGGAATTTTTGACTTCTTTTTCATCCTCTTCTTCAGCGAAGATATAGTACAGTCAAACTCTGATTCAGGCAGTCTTCTATTTACAACTCTTTTCCTAATCCCAGGTTGTGCCTGGGTTTCGGAAGCATTCAGTGGATTTTCCCCTGTTGAAGTTTCTGGCACATTGTCCGGGAACTCAACAGCCAGGGCTTGAAACTGGGGTTCTTCACAATTGACAGCATCAGCAATCTTAACTATTGCGCTATCTACATTGGTTCCAGCTTTTGTTTTTCTTGCTTTCTCTTTCCTTCGGGCTGGGATACTCAATACATTCTCATCCATAGGAAGCACAATTGGCGCATCTTCTGGAACGTGAACGACCAGAGCTTGATTAACCTGAGCTTCGGGATCCTTCACGGAATTCCTGTCAGCCGATTTGTTTTCATCATTCATACATTTTCGTTTGCTCCCTCTCTGTTTTAGAGGAACTGTGGTGGTTGGTGAGTTGTCACTTACCAGTGCTAGGTTTGGAGCATCTTGTTGTAGGTGGACAACCAAAGCTCCGTATGATGGGGTTTCTGGATCCACAACAGCTGGAGAATTATCAATTGTCTTCTTTTTGGGTCTTCCTTTAGGCTTTTGCGACTTAATTTCATTGTTTGCAGCAGCATTCTTTACAGTTTTTTGATTTGAGTCACTTAGGGAAGCAGAAGAATTCAGTAGGTTTCCATCTGTCGGAGGCACATCCAATGTGTGAGCTGCTTGAGGTAGTTCACTCTCAGCAGTTGAGACCACATGAGTTTTATCAATTGCATTTTTTCTAGGCCTTCCTCTAGGCCTCTTCTGTTTACTATCTTCCTGAATCGCAGCAGTACCTTTCTGATATTTTCTTTTGGTTTTACCCGCTGGAGTTTTCAAACTTTCTTTTTCTGATGTGAAGTTCAAAATACACCAAATTTGGATCATCCCTCGACCAGTAAGAGCTCCTCCGAGCTTGTGGTATGTTGAATCAGGAGGATGAGCAGCAACAGCTACAAACTGAAAACAGCAAAAAGAATGCAACTATGAACAAAGAAATAAGCATAACTTGTGATATAGGCATAACAGTCTTTTTTTTTCTAGATATTATGGGATCTAGGCTTTTGCCTGAGTAATCCCATGGGCCCTAAAGTTAATGACCACGAACACCTTCAGTGTGGCCTTAAGGGATACTCGAACTTGGGATCTCTGAAATGCATCTCAAAGGTCTTACCAACCGAGGTACCCACTCTGGGTCACTTAAAGATCACATTCTGAACACCCAAAGTTAATCTATTATGCATGCTACTAAGCCTAATAGAGATATTTTTCCTAATTGGTAAAACAATATATTCCAAACATTAGCTTCAAGCCTTCAAGCAAAGAAATGACCCCCCAAAAAAACTCATCTATATTTGTATCACAAAGACACTTTATTCGAAAGCTAAAAGAGACACAATGCCAGTACCTCACATTTGGCATCACTGTGTGTTCCCTCATCTGGCCTTGGACACCAATCCAACGCCCAAACAAGCCCACCAACATATAACAAAAAATCTTTCCTGGAAACAGTTTCAAAAGAAAGGCGAAGCATTAGTGCCAGGTGACATAAGCCCCAAAAAAATTTGATTTTGCACATGCTAGATGAGGAACCGAGAAGGCTATCGAAGATATTAGTAGCACACAAACAAGCTCTAATTCAAATTTGGCATTAACTCACCATCCAAGACTATCATAACGCCAAGATAGTAAACAGGCTTGTTCTTCTTTGTTCATTTCAAATATTTATTTCATCTTCATTTTCAAGGGAAGACACTTAAGAGATTACATAGACTTGCACAAACGCTTAGGCTAGTAACCACAAGCACATTATAACAACAACAACAATAAATCTAACCTATGTCGACAAAATACGTGTTTTCTTAATTGGAAAAGCATTTGAAGATGAAATACTGTAATTTGCAATTCTGCACTCTATTCTATATACACGAGTAATTCGCTTGGTGTCTTGTCATACTCCTTCCTGTGATTCTAATGCAATCCTTTTTTTATCGAAATACAACAATAGAATTAAGTTAAGGAGAGGCAAAGGAATACCTGGAATCAATAACAGCATGAGGCATTATTTTCTCTGCCTGAAAAAAGCAATTCAGTATATGTAAGACGAGAAAAAATTGTGTGAACACGTTTCATATATTAGACTGGGTGAAGAAGTGTCATTAATGTTTACCCGAGGGGTTGTTAATACCCGGTCTCATATATGTAGTTTGTCAACCATACCATAAACATTATTTTCTCGTACCTCTTGATCGCATTTGGGCACCGAAGCGGACGAGAACTGAGGCAAAGTAATGTTATCACTCGGAAGTCCACTTTCAGACAGGAACCGGACGGTTCTGGGTTTGTAATTAAAATACCGCCACTCACTGCACCAAAATTAAATTGTGAAAGATGAGATAATAATAATAATAATAATAATCCTAAAATGCAATGCCATGCGATGCAATGCAGAGAGTGGAGTTACCTCAAGAAAGTGATGTTAGTTGAAAAGCGCTGAATCTCATCTTCATCAAAATCGTCATCATCATTATCATTTGGCTGACCACCACAAAGGCTATAGATGTGTTCCATTGCTTTGAAGTGGTTTTCCATGGAATTATCAAACGGTGAAACCTGTGCTTTATTATGTTTGTGTGGGTTCATGGTTGAATGGTTTTGGTATTTTAGTTTAGGAAAAGGGAGTGCAATTGTGTCCGGGTTTGGTTATTTATTATAATGTGATGATAGGAGAGGGACGCAAGGCATTAGGTCGAAGGACCGTGTAATAATTAACAAAGTGGTGGATAAATGGGGTGTTGGGGTTGGCGGTGGTCGTGGTGGTGACGTGAGGAAGGAAAAAGAGTGAGGGGTGAGAGAGTGAGAGTTGTAACTCGTGAGAAAACGACGCTACAGTGAGAATTTTTTTCTTTTTTTTTTTTAGGTAAGGAGAAAAAGATCAAAGGTAGACCCGTCAGAAATTTACCCGACGCGAAATGTCCCCAAAAACCGACCCGAAAGAACTAGGTCATGAACACGAAAACTTCGACCAAACCCGAAAAAATCGGGAAAACCTGGATTGAACTCGAACCGATCGAAAAGACCCGTTGTGCAATAAAAAATTCTAAAATGTACATTTTACATTTCCATTTATTAAAATATAATAAAATAATAATATTTTAAAAAAACGTATTCAAAAAAAAATATCAATAAAATATTGATAAAATAATATATTTTTCGGAAAAAACAAAATGTGCAAACCCGTTGGGTCAAACCCGACCTGATCGGAACCCGACCCGAAAATCATAAACCGAAAATGACCGAACCCGAAACCCCAGTGACCGACCCGATTGCCAAGTATAATCAGAGGTCCTCCAGCCTCTTGCACTCCTAATTCCTAAAGTCCTAATTAGACCCGACAGAAATTTACTCGACCCAGAAATGACTTGAAAACCGAGCCGAAAAAACTGGGCCACAAACACGAAAAAATCAACCGAAACTGAAAAATCCGGTAAAATCCGGGTTCAACCCGAAACCGATTGTAACAACTCGTTTGTTCAATAAAATATACTTAAATTTACATTTTACAATTTTAATTTATTAAAATATAATAAAATAATAATATTTCAAAAATAATATTGTAAAAATGTTTAAATATTAATAAATATTATAACATAATATTTATATCGAACAAAACAAAATGTGCAAACCCGTTGGGTCAAAGCTGACCAGACCGGAACCCAGCCGGAAAACACAAACAAGAAATGACCAAACCCGAAGAAAAAAAAACCCGAAACGCCGAACCTAAAACTCGACCGATCGACGTGATTGCTGGGTCTAGTCCTAATCGATCATCAAGAATAGAATCCAAATCATAAGACCATGAGGTGTCCCAAAAGACATAATCAAAATGTCTCACATAAGAAGCCATCTAGTCTATCACCTGATTTCCTTACCTCCACACATTTTCTACCTACCAACAATCCAGCTATTAATACTCCTTATTTGTACAGTAACTTTTATTTCACCTCCTATTGCTTTAATCACCGTTAGGTTATCATCCTCAATTAGAATACTCTATATTCCATTATCCATGGCCAAACAAATTCCGTCACACATTCTTGTTGCTTCAGTTGGCCCGTATAATCTCAAGTAATATAACCACATCTTGCACAAAGATTCACTAGAGAACCATCGAAATTAATCTTGATAGTATCATTATATGGTGGATTCCAATGAAGGTAACTTCAAAAAGAGACTGACACTCCATTAGTAGTATCATATCTCATAAAATCGTTAATTAGTTCTTTGATTCCTTTAGGTTCAATGCCTATGAAGTTAAAAGAATCATCTCTATCTTTCAGCTTTTAGGTGATTATGTACTATAACAAAATGGCTAAGAAAAACTTCCAGTAATTATTTTCAATTGGTCAATCTCGGGAAAAACCTCTCTATTTTCTTAAACAGGGGTAAGGTTGCGTACATCCCAAACCCCAATCAGTCGAGCACCCCCAATCAATAGGGATGACACTCGTTTGTTGTTGTTGTTGTTGTTGTTGTTGTGTAGTAGTTTTTTTCCATTCATGATATGTTTTTTTTTTCTCTTAAAAAAACACGTTTGATAATAAAAAGCGCATTTCTAAAATCACGATCTTATGACCTTTTCAAACACTCCACAACAAATACAAACATTTTAAAAATTCAGTCGACTTAATAAAGTAGGAACCCTTGAAATTTAGGATCTAGGTAGTAAAAATCTGGTCAGGTGGAAGAGTCTTAATCCATCCACTCAACCTAACTTCTTCCCAACCCTTAACACTCTCTAGAAAGTAAGCACACACATGAGACTTTGTTTCGACAGATGGTGCCACATGTTTTACACACTCCATCAACCGGAATACATCTAAATATTTAATCAACCTTTGTGGGTAAAGCTTCCATGAAAAACTGCCAAAGAAAATTTGAACTTTAAGGTTAATACTAAGGCTTCAAATCCATCTATGTCGCTATTTTTCTTTATTAGCGAAATCCACTCCATGTTCCCCCATGTAACTGTCTTTGTTGTGAATTCTCAATGAGCTGTAAGACCCCATATTAACTCATCCTCACAAGAATTAATAGGTAACTGGTTGGCATAGATTCTATTAACTAGCTAGATCCATCGGTAAATAGCTCATCAATAACCTGACATTCCATAACACACCTGACAAGATAAAGTCACCCATCCAGGCATTAATGTTACTAATATTTATAAGCACACAAATGAAGGTGAGAAAGTAGATTATTTGGCACAACCCAATTATCTTTCCAAAATCGGATAGACCTAGCTATCATTACCCACTCTCCAAAATTAAGCTTTAACAATGGCATTTCATACATTAAGGATACACTTTCAACTCCACGAATCATTAGTCTTCTTCTAAGAGAAGAGGTTGGAATTTCTCAAATACCTCTATTTAACCGATTGTACCCACAAATATCCTCAAATAAGATTCTCCTTATAAAATTACATATAAAAGCCAAATTAACCGCTCTTAATGGTCACAAACCTAAACCACCACTATGTAAACATATTTTATCACGGGCAATCATAGCAAAACCCTTAGAATCTTGTGAGTTTTTTCAAGAAAATTTTCTACTAACATTATCCAACGGTTTAATAGTACGACCTGGCAATGTAAAACATTGCATTGATTCCGAGTATAATTCCTTCAATGTCTTCGCATCTTTCTTGGAATTAGAACTCTTTGACGCTAATATTATAATTGCTTGTCTAATGGTGTTCATACTATAAAATAAATAAGTCCGGTGTCCCCAAAATATTTCTTGAACTGAAATCATACTTTTATGAAAATTACTCTCCAACGTAGAACTAAGCCTAAAAAAGGTGTCAATAAGCCTCGCTCACGAAAGATTAAAACAACTATCACAAATGATAATTACAATAACCTCACAAAGAAGCCAAATAGTCTCATAAGGGCAATAAAAGTTTTCACCAAATGTGCGAATTTTATTGAAGTAGATAGAATAAAAGATAAACAATAATAATCAAGAAATAGAAAAGAGTAAGGGGCTTATCGATGGTGAATCGGCAACAACAACCCTATTAGGACTTTTTGAAGAGATTTCTAAGAGGAGGTAAGAGAGAAGACTATGTTTTTTTGGTGTGTGTGCCTACTAATAATTGATGGTTAATGACACGTTTGCAACAATAAGAAGGGGGTGAGAAGGGAGGATGGTTATTTTGACTAGTACAAGATGTCAAAAAAAAAGTAAAAAACAAAATGAAACATCTCAAAACATATTATTTTGTACGATCTAAAACAAATGTCATTTAAAAGGAAAAAAAACAAAATTAGTGTCTCCTCTTAATTCCGATACAAATAGTTAGAATCAATGAAAATAATTATGTCGGCATAAGGGCCAGTTCTTTTCAACTTATAAAGATTGAACTGAACTAAAACGAAAATAACTAAAATGAATTGAATTGAACTGAAAGTAACTGACTGAACCTAATCTTACTAAACTGAACTTTTCGCTTAAATGTTTTGAAACACACATTTACTTATTAAAACCTATCAATATTTGGCTTAAAGAAAATTGTACAAAACTACCTAATAAAACATCACTTTTGTAATGAACTACCTAATGGGGATTTACACTCGATTGTTGTTGTTGTTGTTGTTGTTGTTGTTGTTGTTGTTGTTGTTGTTGTTGTTGTTGTTGTTGTACCTAATAACGTAGTCGATCAATTTGGTCAAAAACTACCAAATGACCTAAACAACCCATTTTACCCTTACTAAAGTCATGTGACATGCACATGCTTCTTATTTACACTCCAATCTTTGGCAAACCGGCCAATGCACCCACATATGCTTTTTCCTTTTTTTTTTCTCTCTTTGATAAACTGTAAAATTAAACACTTCCCCCCAACACCCCCTCTCTCTCTCCTCAACACTCACATTTGTCCTCCCCTCCCACGCATTTCACCACTCTGTTTTCCTTTTCTTTGTTCTCTTCATCATATCATCAGCATCACATTATTATCTTCACCACACATGGATGTTTGATTTGGTACTTGGTTTGTTTCAGAATTGGATATGTAATACCTTTGTTTGGTACTTGAACAATTTATCTTTTAGTTTCATTTTGTGGAAATGAACGAAATCCATTTTTTTTTTTCATGTTCAACTTCGTTATTTTTTCAGCTTACAGCTTATTATTTGGTTAAGATTTTAATGTTTCATAATTATTTGCACCAATAAAAGAAGGTGCAAATAACCTCATTCTTCACACACAAAAAAAAAAGGTCGACAGATGCTCATTCATTTACGAAATTTCTCATTACAAACAACATAATCCAATACATTTTCAATACAAAATTGTTGATCACTAGCTTGACCTAATACTAGTACAATACACCCATAAACACACATCACTAGTGGCACAAAACAAAGACGACCATCACTACAAACAGTACACCATCCATTTCATCATATACAATGTCATACACTCATTCTTCATTCTCTTAAACTCCGACACCGAGCCATACTTTTTGGCCTTGTCCTCTTCTTTGTCAGATTTGTATCACACTTGTAATATCTAGAGAGTGAGTTTGGAATTAAGGGCTTGGAGCGCTTCGAGCTCGATGACCCCCGACATACTTAATCAACCTATAAAACCAATATGTCAGATTGAATAGTAATAACCAAATTAACCAAAAAACCCCAAATTATTAAAACCCCCAATCCAATTCAATTTCCGGATTATACCCAAAATTCGAATTTGAATAAATTGAAAAGGATAATTGAATTATTTTTTTACGGGAACTTAATGTTATTTGCAATGACACAACAAGAAATGGAGAGAACTTACCTTGCAACCGGGGGAGGGGGGGGAGAGAGAGAGAGAGAGAGAAAGA
>ONZK01005303.1:8675-20625 GCA_900322385.1 Pharnaceum exiguum
GAGGGAATTTTTTTTTGTTTTTTTTACTAGAGAGTATATAACTATATACTCTTAGGAGTATATAACTATATACTCTTAGGAGTATAGTAGAAGAATTCGGATAAAACTCTCCATTGAAGACCAAAAAAAAGTCTTGTTATAAAAAAAAGTCAAAATAAGGAGTAAAAAAATCATAATAAGGAGTATAAAAATATGGATTAATAATTCATGATAGCAAGCTCTACATATCCAATAATTATAGGGAATCTCTCCACATAGTACGCCAAACTCTCTATGCAATACTATTTTACAAAAAAAATCCGTTACATACCCTTCTAATAAAAAGAGAGAGATAACTCATCTCGTCATCTCATCACGGCATCACCAAACGCCATTGATGTCTAATTGTCCACTGTTGAGTGTTGACGCATCACATAAACTGTTACTATTGACCTATTGTCGATCCATAACCATCACAAACATTAGCATTTCAATTTTTAAGTTTCTTTAAGTTCTAGTTGTCTTCACCAGTAAAGATACGCACTTTTTTTTTCTGGGAAAAATCCCAACTATTGTATGTTTCCAATATTAAAAAAAGCGATGAATCAATGACGGCTTCATCCCCACCATGAAGGACTCCTTCGAAACGGCACCCAGAAAACATGATGCTACTGCCTGTCATCACCCCCGCCTACGCCGACCCACAGCAAACCCACGTCGACACTCACATCCTATCCTACCTGATTCCAAGCCCACAACGTCAGCCCTTTATCGACGGCGCCGACAACCCATTACAACATCCAAGCCAACAACCCATCCCGTACCCACTGCCACGCTCGATAACTGGTAACGAGATCTAATGAAAAGAGGGGTTTGAGTAAATAAGAGATGGCAGAGCGAGGGAGATTTTTGTAGGTGGAAAAAATTAACAAGGGTAAAATTGTCTAAATGCGTACTGTAGGAGAGAAATGCGTACTATGAGGACAAACTTCGTAATTTTATACTCTTAGTTTAGGCTACACCAGGTGTTTGGGTACACATGTTAAGTGGCACTTCGAGTAAAAAGGAAAAAATGAAAAAAAAACATGGCTAAAAGTCGGGCGTTAGTCCCATGGGGACCCATCGATGCCGGCGGCCATAAACGACTATCTTCTTCAAGTGATTTTTGAACATGCTCTACAACCATCAAAAAACTAGCAAGTTCCACTATCTCCCACTCATTCGGAAGTCTACGCAAATGAAGGTTCCAAGCCCCTGCCCATCCTCCATCTCTTGTATGCGTATAGAATGAGCACACGAGAGCATTATGAAGACTAGACATACTGTAAATCCGTGGAAAGCGGATAGAGAAAGGGGCTCCCTCCCTCCAAGCATCCTCCCAAAAACGTAAACGATTCCCGGTAACGACCTTGTGAGTGACCCAAGGATGGAACAAGTACAAGAGTTGGGAGATAAACTTCCACGGCGATGCATGAGCTACCGGAGAACCAGGATGTTGTGTATCCCAACCATTGCTATCCAGTCCATATCTGCTCCTAATTATTCTATGCCATAGAGCACTGACCTCTAAGGGAAACCTCCATAACCACTTTTCCTATAATGCGACATTCTTTTCTCCCATTTTCCCAAACCCCAACTCTCCATCCTCTTAGGCTTACATAGTTGCTCCCATTTCACTAGATGATCCTTCTTTTTACCCTGCATCCTATCCCATAAGAAATTCCTCATGAGACTCTCAAGACGTCTAGCCACATATGCTGGAAGTTTGAAAAGAGACAAATAATATAAAGTTATTGAAGATAAGCAACACTTAATGATGGTAATCCGCCCTCCCAAAGAAAAATATGGCCCTTTCCAACTATCCAAGGAGGTACCCCTAAATAAATCAAAGGCCACTCTAGCATAGGGCAGCCTATCATTTCAGCAAGCTGCAACAAATTACCCTCCTCCATATTGACTCTAACCAAACCACACTTGCCCATATTAATCTTCATCCCTTACACCATCTCGAAGACTTAAAGAATAGAAAGAACATTCTAAAATACATAAATTTCTCCAGGAAGTAACAATATCGTATCATCGAAACTTCAGATGAGAGACAACCACATCCTCTATACCAACTCTAAAACCATCAATCAACGCCACTTCCCCTACCACATCCAACATCCTACTAATTAAGAACATCTACCACCATACTAAACAAAAAAGGAGAAAGCGGACCACCCTGCCGAAGTCCCCGGGAAAAAGTAAACCACTCATGTGGGCACCATTAACAAGGACGGAAAAATGTTCATTAAAACCGCCCCCCTTAAACTCCTTACGCTTCGCATCATCCACTGCTTCGTTAGCAATTAACACAACATCTAAAATATGTCGCCCTTCAACAAAAGCACTATGGGACAAAGATATTGTACTAGGGAGCACCGGACATAGCCTATATGACAACACCTTTGTCACAATCTTATAAACACTCGTAACCAAACTTATCGGTCGAAAGTCATTCACTTTTATCGATCTATCCTTCTTCGAAACTAAAGTAATGAAGTTTGAGTTCATGCTCTTTCCCATCACACCGTTTAGGTGAAACTCATGAAAGACCGCTAAGAGATCATCCTTGACCACATCCTAACACTCTTGAAAGAAAGCCATTGTAAAACCATCGGGATTTGGGGCTTTCTCCCTATCACAATCAAATATTGCCTTGCGTATCTCCTCCTACCCGAAAGGCCTCTCTAACCATTGAGATAAATGAGATGATATTGGCTCCAAATTGTAGACCATCTATCATTGGCCTCCCAAAATCTTCCTCCTCAAACAACTCCCTACAGATTGGAAACTGCATGAGTAATCCTGCTTTCATTCGTAATCAGCTCCTCACTACCATCCTCCAAATCTTTTATGTAGTTCCTAAGCCTCCTCCTGTTGACTACTTTGAAGAAGAAATTTGAAATTGCATCCCCCTCTTTCACCCATCGCACCTTCATTTTTTGAAATTGCCTTTGCTTCTCTCTCATGACCACCTCCTCCAACTCATTTTGTACAGCAAGTCGTGCTTCATCAAGTTGGTCGGCATGATCCCCTCCACTCTATTGTTGATCAAGTGGTAAAATATCTTGAAGGAGCTCCGCTTTCCGTACTCGAGTATCCCCAAACACTTCCTTATTCCAAACTTTAAGTTTTTCCTTCACATATTTCAGCTTTTGCATAAAATATAAAACAGTATACCCGCCACCCAGTCGACGTACACTGCCCTCCCCACCAGTCTTTCACTTTTATTCTTAAAACCATGATATTCATTCCACATGTTCTCAAAACGAAATGGGGTTGGGCCTCACTTAATGAGTCCATCGTGAACAATATCGGGAAATGATCTGAACAAGCACGACTTAGAAATCTTTCTGCAAGTTTGAAAAACTATTAGCCTAATCTATGGTCACTAAAAAACGATCCAAACGTGAAGACGCCCCCCTTAGACCTCCAACCGCCCATGTGAATTACCCATTAGACAATGGTAAATCACATAAACCACTATCTCTAATGAATGCATCAAAGCTCGACATACAAGTGCTCACCCCAGATACTCCCAACCAATCTCGTTTATATCGGGTGACATCAAAATCGCCACCAAGAACCCGTCTACGTGAGCACAAACCAGCCAACGCGCCTAATTCCTCCCAAAGAACTCCTCATTTCTCTCTTCTACAAGGGCCATAGACTGATGTAAACCATACCTCACCCCCTTCAATTGCATTCAGAATAACTGAGACTGTGAAGTATCCAATTTGTGAGTCCACCCTTGTCGCAAAACGTGTTTCCCATACAACCAAAATGCCCCCCGAAAAGCCAACCGCACGTAGATATTCCTAATCCTTGTGTTGCGAATCCCATAAACAACACACCATGAAAAGATCAATAGGCTTATCTACCTTAATCTCCTAAATGAAAAGCACATCAGGCGCTTCCTTCAAAATAACATTCCGAATAAGCCCCCTTTTCTCCCGACTCCCAACCCCACATACATTCCAGCTAACCACCTTCATTAACACTATCTCTCATATCTCTCCTTCTTACCCCCTTTATCATAGTTGGTGCTGATATAAGTTTTGTAACTCTTTATTTCTCCGCTTGGAAACCCCTTGCGCTACACCACCTCTTCTCCTAGAATATACCCTTGCAACTTTCACAATTTACAAGCCTCCACTCGCACTCATAAGTTTTAACCCCATGTCCTTAAACAAAACTTGAGGGTTTCTATCATCATCCTTACCACCCAATGGTGCAAATTCGCAATAGTCACTACATTATCATCTGCATTGTCATCCGCACCAACTTAAGCATGTTGTTGAGCTACTAAAGTAAGGGTGAGATTATCCACCATTGGACTTGTTAACAAAGGAGTAGCACACTACACTTCAGTATCATTTGTGGCAAGTGTATGTTCGTCATCAAAAATTTCCTGCAAGCTTGGGATCAAGAGTAGTGCATTTTCCTCATAAGTAGGACCATCCTCTTCAATATAATATCACTATCACCATCTCCCACCACACCAACGTCGTGGAAGAAGTCTCTTTATCCATATCAGAATTACTACTATAGCAAGAACTACTGCCATGGAAAAACCTATAACCATCGTCATGCATCTTAGCTTCAACAACTTCTTAGACTCAACATACCATACATTCATCATCATATTCACTTCCTTGACATGATTGTGTATTAAAACCAATACTATGTTTATCAAGGCATGGATAACATCCAATGGAGGATAAGCAGACACACGAGCACTATCTGCCTCCATAGCCCGGTGCATTGAAATGTCATCTGCAGACATGCTTTGTGCTTCACATTATTCAGCAAAGAACTCCCCGCTGCGACCCCTTTTTCATCCATTTTTCCACCTTGTTTGTGTGATGTTTCTATCACAATATCACCCGTCAATGCACCCATATCCAGATTCTCCTTCCATCTTGTCTCAGAACCATCCTCACCATCAACAACCGTCTTTTCCTCTACTTCACCTTTCATATTGCCATGCCACTGTCTCCGAGTTTTCTAAACTTTATTTAGTAGTGGCTTTGTGAAGCGTCCCTTTATGTTCTTTTAAAAGAGGGGCAATAGAATGGGAAGATGAATGGGCCTTTCCTCTCCCTCCTTTTGTTGTGTTTTGATATGTCGATCTTTTGTTCTTGTACTGAGTTGGGTCTTGTCCAGGTTGAACTCTCCAATCAACAGGCCTAATGCGGTTATGAACAGACTCCCTGTTTCTTTTCTCCAACCTCTTCAAAATCCTAGCCTGCATTTGTAATCCATTTGGGCCATGCCCACGTGATGGAACCGCATGTGTGGCTGGAGCACTCAATAAAGCCTCATTGTAAGATAAAAAATTTTGTCTACTTAAAACCCTACCCTTGTCTTTTGACCTAAGAGGGCCTATAGCAACACTTGTCCAAAGCCCAAGTCTTTTAAAAATCTGGCTTATCTGAAAACCCTAGCCTCCTTATTAAAAAAATATGGGCCTTGACCACAACGAGCCTCTCGATCTTGATGAAGGCCCTAATCTATCAAAAACAGCTTCCATTTTTGAAATTTGATTTGCACGCAAAGATCTTCTCCTTCCTGAAACTTCTCCCTCTTCACTGGAAATATGCCAAGGTGTACCACTCTCCAGCCACCTCTTATGAGGCCACCAAACATTATGTGAACCACAATCCATACAACTGTTATCGGAACATGGAATTTGGAGGAAGAAGCACCCCTGACACTCTAGAACGCATTAATCATTGCCAACCAACCTGCACCCATGTCACCCTGTCGAATTCTAAGGGTAGAACTTGCATCGCTTGAAACGATGCGCTCAATGGTGAAAAAAACGACCGCTGTTGTTTGAATTTAGACGCACTAACACAACATATCCTTCACTCGCATATTCTGAGTCAGATTAGTGGTCCTTCTCCCCTTTCCAAAGAGCTAAGATTTGTTGTGCACAACATATTGCTTCAAATTGACGAACAAAAATCTAGAACCACTTACCTCTGTGTACTTCAACAATCCAATATCCATGGACCTCATACTTTAGACGAAAAAGTTTCCTCGCAATTGTAAATGAAAAATCATTCTACTAATATGAAAAAACGAAGATTGTGAAATCTCTATACTCCTATAGGTGTGGCTCGAGGTTAATCCCCAATGACCACTAGCCTTTTAGGGGGAGAGAGTAGTAAAAAATGGAAACATGAAGGTTGAAAAAATTGACAGAAAAGTCACTATTTCTTTCTCTCTTTCTCTCTCTAAAAACATTATGTTCATCACTTATAGACAAACTGCATTTATAGTACTGGTATATTGCTTAGAAGATAAAGGGACAGAGAAAAAAAAGATGAATACTACCAATGGTGGAAGAAGATAAGATAAGTTGTCACAGTCTTCTTTTCACTTTGTGGGCATTTTGTTAATATTTTAATGGGACATTTCATACATAGGCTTACTTCCGTGTTTTCTTAATAGGGAAACACAGGAAAACACGCCACTATTTGTAAAGGAATCTTCGAAAACGACCAATTGCATGTTCTCAAACTTCATGCGTTAATTGGAAAACACGATTTTCCGTGATCTCGGTTTTAAAAATGGAAAATTAGGACTTATGAACATAGTTTCTATCTCCATGGAAAAAATCTCCAGAAAACACCCTTGTAATTTCTTTGGAATCTTTGGTGAGTTAAGGGTTTGTCCTTCATCTATACTAGAGTTATTCCATAATAATTACACGCGTTTTGGGTGAGAAAAGGACAAGAAGTTGTGGCGAAATGCGATATTTGCTGTAATTTGGCTCGTCTGGTCATTGATTCTCCCTAAAAATGTTGGAAACAATGTTTTCAAAACCGAATCGGAAATCGAACCAATAACTCTAATTGGATGATGTCATAAGTATGGAATAACTATAAAAAATCTAGAAAATAGGAAGAAAACTTGAGGAAAAAAACCCATACATTACAAAAACATAAAATGGCATTGAACATGAAAAATCACATAGCTTACTACAATAACTAAATAAATGCAAACTCCAAACCCAAAATACATCACCAAACTTGAAGTAATAAAAGCACCTAGAAGAACTTGAAGTTGGGAATAGAAATACAACTTCATGTACCAAATAAATAATCAGTACATTATTCTTAAATAAAAAAAAAATGAAAACTAGCATATAATATTTAGTGGCATGGCGGGAGACTACTTGACGGGGACTACTAGACCTGGCAATACTGACCCGAACCCGTTAACCCAAACCGAACAACCCAACCCAAAATAGCCTCGAAAGTTACAACCCGAAATAAACGCGAGATCTGGTTTCACCTGAACCGACCTGAAAATTTCTAAGGTAATGTATTCAAAATGCAAAATAAGTCAAATGTTTCAAAAAAATAATAGAATCGAAAACGGCTTGAAGCGAAATGAACTCGACCCGAACCGCTATCCAACACGAAAAATAAGAAATCTAGATTAACCTAAAGAAACCAACCCGAACCGAAACCGAACTGTTTGACCTGTTTTCTAGATACTGCTAGGGAGGACCGATGGCATGGCGGTGGCTATTGACATGGTAGTGGTTGCGGCTAAGAGTGGCGGCAAGGGCTTATGGTGGTGAGTGAAGACATTAGGAGAACTGAAAACTGAGAAGAGGGCAAGTTATAAGAGAGAAAGTGTGGAGGGGGTAAGGAAAGGAGGCTTTTTTTTGTTACAAGGTTTGTGAGTATAAAAGGTTAAAACCACTCGTTTGTATGAAAAAGTGCTAGATATAGTCACTTGTTTATCTGTGAAAGATGGATTGAAATGTTTTTGCCTCATAAAGAAGCGTGCCAATGAAAATGGACTCATACACCATATCTAGGATCTGTCCGGCAAACTTAACTGTAACTGCAGCTGATTAGGTAGTTGAAGCCTATTTGTCATCTTAAGCTAAAGCGCGCTGAAGCTTAATAGATAATCTAATTAGGGTGTTCGAATGAAGTAGCTGAAGCTGATTAATGTAAAATGACATAAAAGGACAATTGTAATTGTTAATTATAAAGAATAACATTTTTAGTGGGGGTAATATTCGAATATAGAAAACTTATGGATATGAGATTATTTGATAAGCTTGTTGATACAGCTTACCAAATAAGCTAGCTCATTTCATAAGCTGTCTCCATAAGCTGACGAAACGAACGCAGCTTATTTGTAAAAGTTAACCTTATCTTATAAGCTGAGCTTAAGATTATTGAATAAGCTGCCAATAAACTGCGAAACCAACAAAGCCTAGTACACATTGTAGATACAGGGGGCGTGAAAAGCCCTATTCCTCTACCTGCGGGGTGGTTTGAATGCGGATCCTAAATAGAGTCGCCACCAACTATTTTTTATTAAGGAAAACAATTGAAAAACCTTTTGTTTATTAGAGCTAGTTGAAAACTACTTGCTTGCCAATTTACCGAAAGGGACAACTGTAGCGACTTTGGCAATGCAAGGTTTTATGAAATGCGTGAAACCAAAAAACTGTTGGGTTCGGGGGTGAAGTTTTACCTCTACTAGTCCAAAACAATTGTTATATGCGCACTATAAGCCACTCAAGTTGATTAAACAACCTAATGCAAGTTTTATCTATTTTAGGTGATGTCTTATGCAAGAATTTGTCGTAAGGCGAAGTGTAAACATGGAACAATATTCCATTATTATGCATATAAGGGTTAATTTAAATGTTAGTGATCACTTTGCACATTTATAGTTTACATTGCATATAAAGTGATAATTGACAAAACAAAAATGTAAATGATAGTTTTGAAAGGAAAAAAAGGAGATATGTTTGCCTTCAGTACGTGATTTGGAGGTCTATGATAAGACCCTTATTATGAGCTAGTTGTATGTAAAGCGGGAGAAACGGGATCGGATTCGCCTATAACTCCACAAAACACGGGTAGGTGCAAGATTAGGGTGCTAGGTTGCTTTGTTATGCTTGTTTAGGTGATGTACCATGGAATTAACGCGGGTCAGGACTAGAGAGGGTTGGTTTTAGCTAGACTAGGAGAGAGAGGGAAAATAATAAGCTCATCAAGCTCGGCGTGAGGTTGATAAGTCGACCTAGTGGGGTATTTAGAAGGGGTTTAGATGACTTGGGGAAGAATCCGGGAGAAAATCAGATCAGAAAAGAGGGAGAGACGTGCGACACTCGCACGCGGTGTGCGGGTCTCGCACGTCCCCGTGTCACATTGGGCGCCTGCCGCTCAACGTGTGCGCCAGCCACACAGTGACACGTGGTAGACAGTATTATCCGGATAAGACTGTAAACCCGCGCGGTTATATAGTTTGACTGTATAATCGTGCGGTTTTACAGATTGGGAATTTAACCGTGTTTGAGTCGGATTCGAACTCGGTTAGGATAGATTTTAGGTAGATTAATCCCCAAGAAACTAATTAAATAAATATTTAATTTAATTAGATAAATCTGATTTTTATGTTGGCCGAACCGACTTTTAATGGGTTGGGCTGTGTTATTGGACTGGGCTGACTGATTAATAGACTATTAACCATTATTGGGCTAAAATCAATCAATTAAATGCCGAATATAAAACTGTAATATATGTAAACAATCAGGAAAACGAGGGGAAAGTGATGGACATGACTACTAATTTCGTTTCTCGAGCTTTCAAACATCCGTCATTAATAAGAGATTAAAATAGATGCCAAATACAAGTTAGGTTTACATCATAAGGCGTGGCAAATACCCGATAAGAATACGTACTTATTAGGTTTACATCATAAGGCGTGGCAAATACCCGATAAGAATACGTACTTACACACATGTACACCAGTACAAGCAGAAGCAAAACAGCCCAAATAGAAGACACAGAAAGTGGGAACTGGGAAGAAGTGGCCATTGGAGAGGGAGAACACAAATGTACAAGAATAACATCATCTTTGTTTTAAAAGGCGCGAGGCGCACTGAGGCGCAAGGGGTCCTCGGAACCGGACGCGAGACGAAGACGCATGCCTCACATTTTAAGGCGCATAACTAGTTATAGAGAATGTATAAGATGATTTTTCATAATAATCTCCAAAAAAATACATCATTTGCATATTTGAATTGTTAAATATATCAATCTAGTATATTTCCTACAATTAATCATCCAAGTTCGGGAAAAAAGAAATGAAGTTACTGCATTATACTACAAACAAGCATATATATTTTTCAATCTCTTGGGTAAAACTTCACAACATAATTTAAAATAGAAAGTGAATTATAGATACAAAAAGAAAGATGCACTAGCCTAGAACAAAGGCCATAAGGCTTATGAGAAATATCTTTAAAAAAAAAATTAAAAAATCCACATATTCTAAATCTTAGATCCAAGTTTAACTACAAAGTTTTTACCAAAACTAATCCCATAGTCATGTTCATTGGCCTTTTCTGTCACAGGTAGGCTGTTTCCGGCCATGATTCCAGTCTCGGTCGCCGGAGATTCGCAGAAAATTTTAATAATTGGATTTTTTCTGGAAATCATCACAGAAACAACTGATCTACAACATTTGAGTGTTGTTTGGCTTATCAAGTTAGAAAACTACCATGTTTGTAATATTCTTCTTTTTTACCTTTTTTTCTTTTCTTAGGAGGCGAGAGCAACACTCGCCCACGCCTCATTTTGAAGCGCACTCAGACGCGCCCCTCATGTAAACGCCTTGCGTAGGGTGTCTGAGGCGCTACAATCGGCGCCCTGGTGCGCGCCACGCCTCGGCGCGCTTTTTAAAACTAAGAACATCATTCACCCTAAATCAGCTTTTCTTCATCCCTCAACTGCAATTAAATTAATTTCTGATATCCAATCACTTGAGCTTTTCTTCATCCCCCAACTACAATTAAATTAATTTCAGATATCTAGGTAATTATAGATCACACAAGTATTTATCTACTAATCATGCAAAGGAACCGGCAGAAGAAATGTAGAGGTGTTTGTTTCGATTCGTCAAGCTACTAAAACCTTCAAATCAAATTAATTTTCCCCAATTTCAAACCTTCAAATCAAATTAATATGGATTGTCATTCCAAGTCAAAAATCAAATTAATATGGTATGTTGCTAATATGATACTAGAAAAAGGTGACAACTTTTAGTGTGTGTGTGTGTGTGTGTGGTGTGTCGAGTGAGGTGATTGTGTAGAGTAGGAGGAGTTCGAGAAGATGAAAGGATAGAGACAGGGTGAATGAAAGGATAGAGGAGGGGTGAGATGGATTTTGTTTTTTTACAACTATAAAAAATGTATAACAAATCAAAATACATGTACTTAAATTGTATTATACCAATAACATGCGAAGTCACCGCACAAAGTGTTTCTTCAGCTCAACTGACACACGTCTCATCAAAAAACATTACTCCGGCGATCTTGGGACCGCTTTGGTAAATAGATGGTCAAGTAGGGAAGGGATTATTCCCATATATTTCCCAAGTATGGATTATTCTTTGCAATTTTGCATATAAAACATCTAAATAAATAAAAAGTATGAGAACCAAATTTTATACCTTATTATCAAAAGTGTACCTATAACACAAGTACGCAACCAACGCTTCCTTGTCATTTTCAGCCTCAACATTTTCACAAATAATATATAAGAATCCAAAGATGACCAAAATACAAGTCTATTGGAGCGTGTGTCACAAAAGAGTATTTAGGTTTCAAAGCTAAGTCAAAAGAGTCAAAGAATAGAGCAGACTATTGTGAGTGATGTTGCTGCATGAGAAACTATACAAGAGGACAATCACCTACCCTACTAGTATAGAAAACTCTCCAAAAGTTAGTAATATTACTCTGGGTCAGAGAAAAGAATATCACTGTAGGCACAGGGGCCCCGATCTAAGGGAAATGAATCCACTTAGACTAGGTAAACCCGTGCACCTACCCACTAGGTAATTTGAATGCGAATGCTATGTGAACAGAGCCGCCACCAAT